>CAWUFW010030289.1:0-17518 GCA_963921515.1 Calotriton arnoldi
GCATCTCCCGGCACTGCTGGTTACCTTGAGTGTTCCGCCAATGTACCGGCGCAAAAATAAGCTTTAAACGCTGTGAAATGCCCGTGTAAAGGTCGGTTGTGGCATATCCACAGGAGGAGAAGCAGGCTCAAGCCACCATCTTCGCCGCAATCCAAACCACCCCCCCATACATCTTCATTTCTAATGTAATTTTTATAAAGGATTAAAAGGCTATGTACATACCAGTGAATTCATGTTGTAGATTATATTGTTGTTTTATCTCTTTGTGGAAAGTTTTGACACTGTTAGGATGTGTAAAAACTAAGCACTAGAATGGTACACCACTCTCATACAAAGAAACCAAAAATGGCAACCTCTTCAAATTTGCACTCTGTGATCATGAGAAAGGCAGCAAATGAAATCATGTCTTCCATTTTAGACTACACTATCTCCACTTGTGAATGGTTAGTATCTGTTAACCCGTTCCCTCTCTTTCAAAAAGAGATTCCTATCTATGTGTGTTTGTGATGTATTTGCAATAATCGTGGAGAAATCGCGAAAAAATGGGAGTTCAAACCTATATCTAGCTTCATTTTTTTAAAATGTAAATGCTACACTATAGTTTATTACCAAGTGCTGAGTTGGAAATTAAAGTTTGCCATTATATAAATTGAGTCATCACCTCTCAACCTTTTAAAAAACTGTTCTGTTTCCTTAACACCCTTTCCCTCCTACACACTCTTAGCTCAGTTACCTAGCAACCCAGTGGAACCAGTAGGTCACAAGTTCACAGCACATTCTAGAAGGAACATGCTACTTCCAAATGAGATGCAGCAGGTGTGGTTTACTTCATAGATTCAAAAGCATATCCATGTTAGTTTTACATTTCCTTTTTTTTTTTTAAACAACATCCAATAATAAGCTTTCTTGCTAAGGCATCCAACACACTACCTAATTTTATTCACTTTCATGCTGACAGCACCCAATGAAATATATTATTATTTTATTTTTTTTAAAACCTCCATTTTAACTGCATTTCCTTTGAAAAACTACCTCATTCAGCTTCAGCCTTCTCCTGACTACTATTGCTCCTTCGCTTCAAAATGTTATTGTAATTCAAATGGATTGTGGGCCACAGCTATATCTATTGGGCTAAAGAGGCTGCAAAAAAGAAAGGTATTGACAGGGACTTGGGTTTGCCAAATGTGCAGATTACTTGGTTTGGCCAGAGAGGGTTAAAGTTTCATCAGTTGCTGGCTTTGGCTAAATCCATTGTGGATTCCTAAGCTCCGCACCTCATGATTGTGCACTGTGGTGGCAATGACCTAGGCATATTGACTGGGGTAGGGCTGGGAATCCTAATGAAAGAAACCTTTGCAGAACTGATGTCGCTTTTCCCTCACACTGTCTTTGTATACTCTAATATATGCCAAACACAGAAATGGAAGTGGTCAAATCTATTCTGTCCACAGATTGACAAAGCCAGGAAACATGTTAATAAAACTGTTTCTGCATTCCTCAGAGACCATCGCATGGACTGCATGTACAACAATCTGTGTTTTGACATGCATGGAATTTATAAAACTGATGGAATGCACTGTGCAGATGAAGGCATAAGGATGTTTCCAAGTAACCTGAAACTCTGCATCCGGTCTTATGTGTAGCAACCATATACACACAACCAACGCATCAGCTTTTGTCAGAGCCACCCTAGTACCTGAAATATTGCGATCCCCGCGGATACGTCACAAAAAAGAAAAAACAAAAGCAGACATTTAATGATCTAAAAATAATATGTAAAAAAATACCATCTGAACATTGCACTAGACATATTACTACATACATACTTCTTTCAAAGCATGTTTAAACTCATATTTTTGTACTAAGTTTCTTTAAAAACCATCTGTCAGACCTATTTTCTGTTTTCGCAGTTATTCTGGACATCGCAATGATGATCACGCCTTTTCCATAACCTCTAAAACACATATATCCACACCTATTACAGTATTGCACACACTAGGGTTTCTTACAGTATTCTCTAAAATTATGTTTTTCTAGAGAGTTTCTATAAAACCAATCTCTAAAACCTATTTTCTGTTTTCGCGGTGACGCCAGAGATCATAATGACGTCGGTAATCGAGATCCCTGCGAATATGTTGTGAAAAAGCAAAGCAAAAGCAGGAATTCAATAGCCACCACCACATTGTGTGGAGTTTTTTATATAGCGCAAACTAGACCCAAAGGTATGAGAGCGCTTTACATGAGCACCAGTTACGTTACAGATGGACACATTCATTTTTGTTAAGCATGGGGAGATAAAGTGATTGCCCAAAATCACAGAATGTTGAGCATCCCTGCCGAGACTTGAACCCGGTTCCTCAGCTCCGAGATTGACCGCTCTAGCCATCAGGCCACATTCTTTCCCCAAATGAAACATTCAACAATTATAACAATCTCACTAATTCTAACCATCACACTAGATAAATGACTATCTAATTAACTCTATAAAAACAGTCTGTTAATGATTCACTCGGTTATGTGAATGAATGCATAAGTCTCTGAGTGGGTCTATCACTGCATATATTAGTCTATGAGTGGATATCAGAGTATACTCATGAGTCTTTCATTAAGTGTGTCACTGACTGCATAAGCCTCTTAGTGCATCTCTTTATCAGTTATTTTATGAGTGCAAGTATAAGTCTCTCAGTGGCTCTCTGAGTCAGTACCTGACTGTCAGATTGGATCTCTGACTGAGCCAATCATTGTTTCAGTGGATGTGTGAGTGGAATTATAAATCTCTCGGTGGGTCTGTGAGTCAATGCATGGATGTCTGAGTGAGTCTCTGGTGTGTGAGTGTATGAGTGGGTCACTGAGTGGGTGTATGAGTGTCTGACTTCATATGTGAATGGGTACGTGAGCTTGTGACTGGATCTATGAGTTGGTGCATAAGTGTCTGAGTAGGTCTCACTATCAGTGGGTGTGTCAGTGGAAGCAAATTCTCACACTGGGTACAAATACATATATATTTTTATATTTCAACCAATATTCGCGACAACGTCAGTAGTCACCACGTCCCCACAATGGTACACTGGGTGCCGCGCTGGCCGTTGCAGCATAATCACGAATATCGTGCATGATTAAAAAAATCTTTTTTGGACACAGAACTTGTATCACTAACACCCCCATTCCTCCAACATGGAGTCAGAGTACTTCCACTCTGACCCCTTATGTTAGCATTTTTTATAATTTTCAGCCCCGGAAATAATTCACGATCAATAAAATGACAGCCTCAACTTTCTGTTCAGGTTGCTTCCAGCCAATCAGAGCATTCCCGTTGGCGCGTGCATTCGCGATTAATCGCTATCCGCGGCCAGAGAGATCACTATAATTTTTGGCTTAAATTCCTCAAAAACTACTGAAGAGATTTGCACCAAATAGGTAAAAGGCACTTCCCTGAACCAACATCAACCTTCCTGCCAAATTTGGTGTAAGTTCGTTCAGCAGTTCGGGCTGTAGGTGTGGCTAAAAGATTCTATGGGAATTAACATTACAAACGCACCCTTATTCCGTGCCTCAAATTCTTGGTCCCCACTGCACGGATCACCCCCAAACATTTAATGACAACCAGAACCTACCTTGACACTTTTTTGTGAAAATTTCATAAAGATTGGTCAAACGAAGCCAAAGTTATAGGCAAGTCAACAAATGCTTTACCTATGGAAACTTTGTCCTAACTCTAACTACCTACTGGCATGATATATATATATATATCCAATGCTCCAAAAATCATCACGAGCACTCACTCGTTTTCACCTCATTACATATATATTGTCATACATGTTAAATGAAAGTCAGGCAGAGCATCATGCAGGTCAGGCAAGAAGACATGATATCCCGCCATACTTGAGTGGTGCATAACGTAATCACAAAGGAAATTCCTCAACGAGCCCCTTTACTGTTAGCGCAATATATGCTTACACTGACATTGAACTCTCATGTCAGCATTAACGTTATGCAAGCCTACGTGCCGGCATTCTTATTGACAGTTCCAACGGGATTAAATTTATACGCAAATACAGAAATGTGCATACCGCGAAGATGCAGTGAAATAAACATGTACTTACAACATCCTGCCCTGAATGGGCTGCAGCTCCCTTAGGGACCCCCACCTCGCTATCTCTGCAAGATGCCACTATTTTTTAACCTCAATAGAGCCCTGGATGGGCCTGTGTTCCTGACGCTACCACTCCAGAAATCATACAGGTAGGCAAGGAAAACATTATATCTCACAATACCAGAGTGGCGCATGACGTAATCGCAAGGAAATTCCTCAATGAGCCCCTTTACTGTTAGCGCGATATATGCTCACACTGACATAGAACTCTCATGTCAGCAATAACACTACACAAGCCTACATGCCGGCATTCTGACAGTTCCTGCCGGAATAAATTATGAACATAATCGAAAATTAGCATACCGCAAAGATGCGGTGGAATGAGCATGTACTTACAACATCCTGCCCTGAATGGGCTGCTGCTCCCTTAGGGACCCCCACCTCGCTAATTCTGCAAGATGCTACTACTCCTTATCCCCTATATAGCCCTGGATGGGCCTATGTTCCTAGCGCTACCACTCAAGAGATGTCTCTGGGATGAAACCATGGTCTACCTGCTTCCATCTATCTAGTACCCTACTTACAAGTGCACTCCAAGTTCCTCACCCATATTCAGGCCTGAAGGGGACCTCGTCACCAAATCGAGGATATAGCGCGATTCCAGTCTACGCAAACGCTTTTCCCTGTTTCCCCCTCTTAAGTCACGTGATACATGGTCAATGCAGGAGTACTTCACCAGCTGTCTGTTGCTATTGTGGTGTGTCTGGAAGTGCCTTGCCACCAGGTAGCTGGGATCCCTATTCTGGATCGCCCGCTGATGCTCTAGAATGCGGACTTTAGCCGGATGAATAGTGCTACCCACATACCTAAGGCCACATGGGCACGTTAGGCAATATACTATGTAGGTTGTGTTACAGTTCATGAATTTGGTAATGTGTACTGGACCTTTCAGGCCAACGACCTTGTACAAGGTAACCTTAGTACTGTTCGTACAGGCCTTACACTTACCACACGGGAAAAATCCTGTGATGCCTGTGATGCCTTTCTGCACTTTAAGTGGTGGCAAATAGCTTTCTACCAGCTGGTCTTTAATCGACCGTGTTTTTCTAAATGTTAGTGAGGGATGGGGTGGCAAATCCTGTCCTATCACTACATCCGATTTCAATATACGCCAGTTGGCCTGCATTATCTTTCTCACACTACTGGACGCATTGGTGTAACTCGTTATCAGCCTGAAATTATTCTTCATCTCGGATTTAACTTTTTCTGTTCTTCCCTCAGTAAATCTGCCCTAGACTTATCTGCCACTCTCTTAGTGGCTTCCTTCAGGATACCCTTACCGTATCCTCTTGTTTCGAATCTTCTCATACTCTCCAATGCGTCTCTCTTGAAATCCTCCTCCCTAGTAATGGTGCGTTTAATCCGCAACAGTTCCCCGTAAGGGATGCTGTTCTTCAGGTTGCTAGGATGACTGCTACTGGTGTGTAACACCGAGTTTCCTGCCATAGATTCTCTAAACAGTGCTGTCTGAATTCTATTGTCCGCTACAAAGAATCTCAGATCCAGGAAAGTAACCTCCTTCGAGCTAATCTCACTCGTAAATTTGAGGTTAAGGTCGTTGGAGTTGAGATAGTCAATGTATTGTAGGGCTGACTCCTTCGTGCCCCGTCAAATCAGGAAGAGATCATCTATATAGAGGGGCCGATTCCGGTCTCGGTCGGAGGCGCACCCAATACCATTCAGTCGGGAAAAAAGCCATGCGAAAGCCAGTTTCCCGACCGATCCGTACAGCACACCGACGAGCAAGTACGATGCGCACAACAGCAAAAATTCCGGCCGAGCCGTACTCACCCAAACCAGGTCCTGTTCTCCGACCGAGGCGAATCCGGAAACGCCGAATCGAGTCGCACGGAAGGGAAAATGCAGCCCCGTCCGGCCGGACAAGTACGATGCGCTTCCCGTACGCGCCGAACCCGTCGCTACGCACGGCACGTCAAAGCATCCGGGAGAGGCGCACATAAGCTCCGAATCGCGCCACAACACGATCCACGGCTACGAGACGAACACGGCACCGACGAGGACGACGCGAAGCGACGAGGACGAAGCGAAGCGACGAGGACGACGCGAAGCAACGAGAAGGACGAACGACACGAACCAACCATGAATCCCTTCGTCCCGATCATACCAATATTCAACATCTACTACCGGAACAGGCACGGACGCGTACGGCGCAGAAGGTAAGTCAGACACCAACCACAAAACACATACAACACGTACACGACACATCACACACATACACGGGGAATCTGAATATACTTACACCAGCAACAGCAGCACCATAGGGGCGGGATGCCCATCACCAATGCCACATATGCACACAGGGGCCTGAATGCGCGCCACCACCCCAACCCAGGGGGGCTGGATGCCTACCACTACTACCACCCTTAGCCAGGGGGGCAGGATGCCTACCACTACTACCACCCTTAGCCAGGGGGCAGGATGCCCACCACTACTACCACCCTCACCCACGGGGGGCAGGATGCCTACCACTACTACCACCCTTAGCCAGGGGGCAGGATGCCCACCACTACTACCACCCTTAGCCAGGGGGCAGGATGCCCACCACTACTACCACACTTAGCCAGGGGGCAGGATGCCCACCACTACTACCACCCTCACCCACGGGGGCAGGATGCCTACCACTACTACCACCCTCACCCAGGGGGGCAGGATGCCTACCACTACTACCACCCTTAGCCAGGGGGCAGGATGCCCACCACTACTACCACCCTCACCCACGGGGGCAGGATGCCTACCACTACTACCACCCTCACCCAGGGGGCAGGATGCCTACCACTACTACCACCCTTAGCCAGGGGGCTGGATGCCCACCACTACTACCACCCTCACCCACGGTGGCAGGATGCCTACCACTACTAACACCCTTAGCCAGGGGGCAGGATGCCTACCACTACTACCACCCTTAGCCAGGGGGCAGGATGCCCACCACTACTACCACCCTCACCCACGGGGGGCAGGATGCCTACCAGTACTACCACCCTCACCCAGGGGGGCAGGATGCCTATCACTACTACCACCCTTAGCCAGGGGGCAGGATGCCCACCACTACTACCACCCTCACCCACGGGGGGCAGGATGCCTACCACTACTACCACCCTCACCCAGGGGGGCAGGATACCTACCACTACTACCACCCTTAGCCAGGGGGCAGGATGCCCACCACTACTACCACCCTCACCCACGGGGGGCAGGATGCCTACCACTACTACCACCCTCACCCAGGGGGGCAGGATGCCTACCACTACTACCACCCTTAGCCAGGGGGCTGGATGCCCACCACTACTACCACCCTCACCCACGGGGGCAGGATGCCTACCACTACTACCACCCTTAGCCAGGGGGCAGGATGCCTACCACTACTACCAACCTTAGCCAGGGGGCAGGATGCCCACCACTACTACCACCCTTAGCCAGGGGGCAGGATGCCCACCACTACTACCACCCTCACCCACGGGGGGCAGGATGCCTACCACTACTACCACCCTTAGCCAGGGGGCGGGATGCCCACCACTACTACCACCCTTAGCCAGGGGGCAGGATGCCCACCACTACTACCACCCTCACCCACGGGGGGCAGGATGCCTACCACTACTACCACCCTCACCCAGGGGGGCAGGATGCCTACCACTACTACCACCCTTAGCCAGGGGGCAGGATGCCCACCACTACTACCACCCTCACCCACGGGGGGCAGGATGCCTACCACTACTACCACCCTCACCCAGGGGGGCAGGATGCCTACCACTACTACCACCCTTAGCCAGGGGGCAGGATGCCCACCACTACTACCACCCTCACCCACGGGGGCAGGATGCCTACCACTACTACCACCCTCACCCAGGGGGGCAGGATGCCTACCACTACTACCACCCTTAGCCAGGGGGGCTGGATGCCCACCACTACTACCACCCTCACCCACGGGGGGCAGGATGCCTACCACTACTACCACCCTTAGCCAGGGGGCAGGATGCCCACCACTACTACCACCCTCACCCACGGGGGGCAGGATGCCTACCACTACTACCACCCTCACCCAGGGGGGCAGGATGCCTACCACTACTACCACCCTTAGCCAGGGGGCAGGATGCCCACCACTACTACCACCCTCACCCATGGGGGCAGGATGCCTACCACTACTACCACCCTTAGCCAGGGGGCAGGATGCCCACCACTACTACCACCCTTAGCCAGGGGGCAGGATGCCCACCACTACTACCACCCTTAGCCAGGGGGCAGGATGCCCACCACTACTACCACCCTCACCCACGGGGGCAGGATGCCTACCACTACTACCACCCTCACCCAGGGGGGCAGGATGCCTACCACTACTACCACCCTTAGCCAGGGGGCAGGATGCCCACCACTACTACCACCCTCACCCACGGGGGGCAGGATGCCTACCACTACTACCACCCTCACCCAGGGGGGCAGGATGCCTACCACTACTACCACCCTTAGCCAGGGGGCTGGATGCCCACCACTACTACCACCCTCACCCACGGGGGCAGGATGCCTACCACTACTACCACCCTTAGCCAGGGGGCAGGATGCCTACCACTACTACCACCCTTAGCCAGGGGGCAGGATGCCCACCACTACTACCACCCTTAGCCAGGGGGTCAGGATGCCCACCACTACTACCACCCTCACCCACGGGGGCAGGATGCCTACCACTACTACCACCCTTAGCCAGGGGGCAGGATGCCCACCACTACTACCACCCTTAGCCAGGGGGGCAGGATGCCCACCACTACTACCACCCTCACCCACGGGGGGCAGGATGCCTACCACTACTACCACCCTCACCCAGGGGGGCAGGATGCCTACCACTACTACCACCCTTAGCCAGGGGGCAGGATGCCCACCACTACTACCACCCTCACCCACGGGGGCAGGATGCCTACCACTACTACCACCCTTAGCCAGGGGGCAGGATGCCCACCACTACTACCACCCTTAGCCAGGGGGCAGGATGCCCACCACTACTACCACCCTTAGCCAGGGGGCAGGATGCCCACCACTACTACCACCCTCACCCAGGGGGGCAGGATGCCTACCACTACTACCACCCTTAGCCAGGGGGCAGGATGCCCACCACTACTACCACCCTCACCCACGGGGGGCAGGATGCCTACCACTACTACCACCCTTAGCCAGGGGGCAGGATGCCCACCACTACTACCACCCTTAGCCAGGGGGCAGGATGCCCACCACTACTACCACCCTTAGCCAGGGGGCAGGATGCCCACCACTACTACCACCCTCACCCACGGGGGCAGGATGCCTACCACTACTACCACCCTCACCCATGGGGGCAGGATGCCTACCACTACTACCACCCTTAGCCAGGGGGCAGGATGCCTACCACTACTACCACCCTTAGCCAGGGGGCAGGATGCCCACCACTACTACCACCCTTAGCCAGGGGGCAGGATGCCCACCACTACTACCACCCTCACCCACGGGGGGCAGGATGCCTACCACTACTACCACCCTTAGCCAGGGGGCAGGATGCCTACCACTACTACCACCCTCACCCAGGGGGGCTGGATGCCTACCACTACTACCACCCCCGCTCATAGGATGGACAATGCATGACACAACAAGCACACCACAACCTAGGGAATGCAAGATTAAGACATCCCCCACCACCATGACAAGCGTGTGTAGGCTGTGTCAAATGCCTACAACACCGAACATGACTTTCAACATACAATGTGACCCCCTAGCACATGTGCCACACATATATGTGTGTGGCACCCACAATGCAAGCAGCCCATGACCATTGTGGCAATGGGGCCTAAAACCCCATCATCACAGTGACCAAAAGGTAAGTGTGGGGTCCATAGCTGAAGCACATTTTGACCATTGTGGCAATGGGGTCTAAACCCCCATCATCACAGTGACCAAAAGGCAAGTGTGGGGTCCATAGCTGAAGCACATTTTGACCATTGTGGCAATGGGGTCTAAACCCCCATCATCACAGTGACCAAAAGGCAAGTGTGGGGTCCATAGCTGAAGCACATTTTGACCATTGTGGCAATGGGGTCTACACCCTCATCATCACAGTGACCAAAAGGTAATTGTTGACAAAGAAAGAGCTGCAACTGCCAAACTGCATGGATCATTCCTGGTCACAGAACCAAAAACTCATCTGTGGCAAAGTAGTGTATGTGTCCCATTGCAACATAAATTGGGGGAGCCAAATACTGCAGTGCAAATGAAACATTCCTTTGGCCATGTGCAGACAAACAACACCCATGGGGGCTGAGACCGTCAACAGTCATCAATGACACAATGACAGAAGTGACCATCAGAATGCAGAACCACATATTTGCACCAATGGGCACACAAATGCAGATACACTGTGGAGACAGCAGATGTGAGGTGAACAGATACCATACCATGGCAGCAATGGGACACACAAACCATGATCACTGTGCTGACCGATGACCTAGGAGTCCCAGGGACAGCAGGGGAAACACACCAAACAACATACAGCCAATGGCACACCCAAGATATGCCAATGCAGTGGTGCAGATGCACAAACACAAACAGGCAGACCAACACTGTCATCATACACAGCAGGTGAGGGGTGGGGGTGCCAGTGTCCCCAGGCAACCACACAACACATGAGGAGAGCTGAATACCAATCATACAGATGTGCATACACTGCCACACTAAGGTAACTCATGGATCCAAATCCCCTATGTGGGCAAGCAGGCATTGTCAGGTGAGAGGGAGCACAAAACACACATGTCACACAGGCACGTAGGAACAACAACTGACACAGCAAGTCACAGACACACCACAGCACCATCCCCAGGGCCCCCACAATGTGGTGACCCTGGGCTGAATAAAAATACCACTGTGATGACAAAGCTAAATGTCGTTCACACTGTGAACCACAGTCAGGTGTCCTGAGCAACAAACTACCATCACACCTACACAAGCACAAATCAATCAGCATGGCCAGTAAGCCAAGGCCAACATGGAGGCAGGGGCCTAGCCGGGCAACAACTCTCATCTGCACACACTCAACACCACACCCCTCGACCTCCAACAATGTGCAGCAGTGAAGTACACATGCACTGGTGACATTGCACATGCACCCATGACTATTCCAGGGTGGTGGGTGGGAACCAAGGTGTAGAAACACATCACACATGGACACTCAACAAGACTCCTGAATGTCTGACACACTGCACACTACGCTGTACATGGACATGACGGCAATACCACACCGACCAATGGGATCCCAGCCACAGTCACACACCAATGAAGAAGCCAAGGTCACCCACAAAGAACACACATAGACAACAACCAACATTGCAGCCCGGACCCTGAGGAGTGCCATCAGTCACACACACAACGTGTCACAATCACTGAAAGATAACACAAACTGGAAATCACATGACAGGGGCAAACAACAAGTGCCAAGGGGAAACCTGACTGTGACCCATCTGCGTCTGCACACAAACTCAGCCCTGACAGCAAACACACCTATGGGTGACACCCTGATGACCAGTAATGTGCCATGCACCCACATCACAGAGAACACAGGGAGAAGACTTTGGGGGAACATAGCTCAAGTCAGCAAGCATCACAAACAGGTACAACACTAGGGATCACAGCATGCGCAGATGAATGAAAGTGAACACACAGACATGCACATACAACACACACCTTGGGCGCAGGCAATGTCACACGTGTACACACTGCCATGAGGGGACTCCACTCCTGTGTGAGGAAAGCTGTGCCATATGTTGCCTCAGTAGGGCCCCATCATGTCAGCTGAGCACTTGGTCACACAATCAACAATTAGCACCAAATGAGGGCTCCCATCACATCAGCCTGGTCATGGATGTGCCAACGGAATCATCAGCACAGATCCAACACACTTGTATAGCAATGTTGCACTGACTACACGGATGAGTCCCTCCCCATTGATGCCCAAACCTGCATGTCCACTGGAGATGGCAACACGGTCAGGGAAGTAGACAAATGCAACGATGGCAGGCACAACAGATGTGCAGGGGTGGAAGCCACAGATATGAAATTGCCAATGTAAGTAGGAAACCCATTGCCAAATACTGAACACATGACACCCTCAGATGCTGCTATTGATGACATGGATACACCACATGATAGGACACATTCCCCCTGGACCACATGGGTTCCTGCACAGTAACACTTCATAATCATGATACCAGATATCACCATCACTGCAGCAAGGGCATGGTTAGCTGCACCAACAACATGTACATCTGAAACATGAGCACTAGAGAAAAGAAAGTTGCTTTATTCAGCATATGTGTTGTTTGATAACGACGTCCAGAAGAAATTAGAGCAAAGGCCAATGGCCAGTCCATTGTCAAAGTTCAAACAGGGTGACACTGGCAGATGTCACCCTACGCATGCCTGCACAAAACCAGGGACAATCCACTAGGAGGGGCAACCGGGGGGCAGGCCAGGCACCGCAGGGACAGGATCAGGGCTCACCAGGGGGAGTCAGGGAAGGGGTGGTGGGTGCTGGAGAGCCACTGACAACTGCAGTGGAGGTGTCTGACATGGTGTGTGCCGGCACAACTGGGGGCATGACTCAGATGTCGTGGGTGCCGGCACAACTGCAGTGGACCCTGCAGATGGGGTGGACAGGTCCGCCACTGCAGTGCCCAAGTCAGACAGGGCGGTAGTGGACTCCACTGCAGTGCCTACCTCCAGGGGAGGAGAATGGGGAACAGGCAAGGTGGGTTGGACAGAGGGGGAGGACACCCTCACCACATCAGTGGCACAGACAAGCGCAGCGGGGGTGTGGTGCTGGGAGAGCAAGTGGCAGGGGAGAAGGCCGGATCCTCTTGGGGATGGTATATCTGTGGGTGGGGGAACCTGGGGCAGGGTGTGGTGGGGGCACCTGTGCAGTGGGGGCCTGAGGGATGGAGGACGGAGACCTTGTGCCTGAGCTGCAGGGCGGTGGCGGGGTCTTGCTCTTACCACTCCGGGGGACTTGCGGGTGGGGGCCTCAGTCCGTCTGCGCCTGGGGGAGGGTGTCCGGGGGCGAGGGGCACTCTGCTCCGTGTGGGTGGGCTTCCTCTTCCCCCGGGATGCTGGAGCAGCTTCATCGGTGGGGAAGAGGCCGAGGTCACAGAGGAAGAGCTGCTGTGACTTTGGGGTTGCATGTGAGGCAAGGGAGGGTGCTTTGGAGGGAGAGGGAACTGAGGACTGCGCAGTGCATGTGGATGCGTGTGTGTGTTCCAGGGCCCCATCCCCTGTGAGTCTGGCTTCAGTCCCCTGAATGTGCGTGCGTGTGCGTTTTGTCATTGGCGTGTGTGTCAGTGTGCTGGATGTGTGTGTGCTGGTGTGTGCCTGTGCCGGTGTGTGTGTGCTTGGGACGGGTAAGGTGCTGGGGAGTGTGGATGGAGCAGAGGCAGGAGGGGTGAGGGACCGTTTGAGGAGGGACACTGCTGCCGTCAGGGAGGAGTCCATGGACCTATTGCCCCTCTGTAGGTCAGACATGCCCGATGAGATGCCCTCCATGAACGACACCAGCTGAGTCAACAGCGCGGTGTGCGCATGGAGGACACTCAGCATGGCTGTCTGCCCTACATGGAGCTGGCGAAGGAGGTACACAGACTCCTCACTCAGGGCAGCAGGGGACACAGGGGCAGGGGGTGCGGTGCCTGGCCCAAAGGAAACACGCTCCCGGACATGGGAGCCTCCACGGACCTGGGGAATGGGAGCCGATGGAAGGGCGGTGGTGGTGCTGGTGGTGGCGGGGACAGCAACACTAGCTGGGGTGTGGTGGCTGCTGACACCCGCCTCCACAAGGGAGTCATCCTCCGAGTTGCTCTGGTCCTCAGCTGAGGTGGATGCTGCTGAGGACTCCTCGGTGTGGCTCCCCTCGCCCTCCGTGCCACTGGGTCCCTCCGACCACTCCTCGGCTGCTGACCCAGTCTGGCTCTCCGGCTCCTCCTGGTCCGTGGAGCTGTCCCCTTCCGTGGCCGTGGATGTATCTGCAAACAATGGGGATACAGACAGACATCAGTCACCTGCACATAACGCACACACCACTGTGAGCACAGCACATCACAGAGCAAGCCCTGGCATCATCAGTTGTACATTGCTAAAAGTGCCCTAACTGAACAGGAGAAGTCAATTGTCAGTCTGATGCCAAGCATGGCACTCACATCCCACATGGCCTTGCACCCATCTGTCTGGTGTCTGTTGGATTGCAACACCCCAGTGTTGACACATGCACCAAGTACACAGTAGTTGGACAGTGCAGAGGACACGGTGTGGACACATCACAGCTCTTGCCACTGAGTCAGTACAGGTTTCCGGATGAAAGGGATGCCCAGAGTCAAATAGGAAATGCATGTGATGCATACCAGCGACAGACACCATGATGCACCCATGTCCTGATAGCCAGCGCCACTATGGTGTGCATGTAGCACATGTCACTCCCCTGCAGGCTCACCAATCAGTAGACACATGCCATGGCGGAGGCACGACTGCAAAGTCATACATCACTGTCTCAGTGATGTATGGCTTTGCAGCCAGACAACAACACTCTGCACTGTGTCACAATAGTAGGTCATGGGGAATGCAAGTCCTGGAGCTGCACAAGTGCACATGTACATCCCCCCACAACACATCCTCTTAACCCTCATCTGTCCAGGTCATACCTATTGGACATATGGGAGACCTGTGACACTACCCTCTGAACCTGAGCCCCTCACACTCTGCTGTGCATGGGGAACAGCTGCCTGAACTTCACATTTACATGCCCCAGTCTGCATGGGCAGCTGATCAGACACCTATGTGTCACACAAGTATCGTCTCCTATGGTCACATCTCCAGTGGCATGCTGAGCCCCTACCAAGAAACTCCACAGCAGTCCTGGCGACTAATCTACAGCACACTGACACAGAGGCAGACACCTGAGGGGTCAAATCACTGTGCACAATGTGTCCGCTGATACACGGGAGTGGGAGTACAGAGTGTATTGTATGGCCTGGAGTAGGCATGACTGTCCAGCCCCACATGAATGAGGGATGAGCCCTGGACTGTAGGCAGCTGGCTAAGTATGTGTGACACACGTCATATACATACTCCTGGGGCCCAAACATTGTTCCCACCCGCAGCATGGGTGTGTGCCAGATACCCCAGCCACATGTGGTGGATCAGCTCCGCAATTGGACCACAGATCAAAGTAACACGCTGAATACATGTCAGAATACAGGCATTGTGTAAGCAATGGACCCACCCATGATGCCCACCACAGAGTCAGGGAAACAGATGCTGTCTCCCACCTTGAGTCAAGCAAACTGCAAGGACACAGTCCTAAGTGACAGAATTCCCTGCATGTAAGGGCCACACCTGGGTATCAGATGAGGAGTGGGCAGTGCACAATAGAGGGACATGGCTCCTGGACAACATGACTGCTGTACTGTGGCAGTTTAACCAGGCCCGAGGAGGGCACATAGCATGTTAGACAGAGTACACAGTGCAGTCTTTGACTCACCCCCTCCTTGCTGCTCTCTGGCCTTCAGCTGCCCATCCAGGTCTGGAAAGACCACCGCCAGGATCCTGAGCATGTGGGGGTCAGGGTCCGTGTTCCGCCCCTCCTGCGAGGAGGCGACAGCTTCAGCTGGACCCGTGCAATCCTCCGGGTCCAGCCCCGAAGGTCCTGCCACCTCTTTTGGCAGTTGCAGATCCGGCGCTTGTAGACCCCCACGGACCGGACAGCCCGGACGATGTCCTTCAATATCTCATGCTTCCGATGGGCAGAAGCCTGTCAGGATGACAAAGTGATAAGGCCATTACTACACATGCAACATATCCGTGCATGACACAGTTGCATATACATGTCGCAATCACAGGGGCACATGGTGTACACAGGCAGTGCACGGCTGCCCATGGACAGTTTTCCAGAAGTCACTACATGGTATCATTGCATGGGGAGTAAAACCCTGTTCAGAAGCACTGTCACTGCACCATACCTGTCCAGTGCAAGTCACCACACACTATGGGGGTAACAACTACTCAGTGAGCCTGCTAGCCAGTGGCGTGCTGACTCTCAGCCTTGCTAGTCAGACAAAATGCACATTCAGAAAGGCAGTGCACAGAACACTCACCTGCTCCCCTGGTGTCCCATACAGCTTGCTGTACTGTGGAAAGTAGGCTGTCCAGCAGGGCCTGGTTCTCCTCAAGGCTGAAGGCTGGGGCTCTCTCCACAGTACGTGCCATTGCAGGGTCCAGAGGGGCAGAGACAGCAGCAGTGCAGTGGCAGATGTCGTCCTGGAGCATGTAGTGCAGGCAAGTGGGCTCTCAGGGGAACAGGCAGCAATATATATGTGCTGGAGAGGCAGATACTGTCCCTTGTGTCCAAAGTGATAGGTCCAAGTCGTTTGCATCTTCTGAATCTGGCCAATCCATGGAATAGCAGCACCAAAACACGCCCACAGCATCCTTCAAAACTTCAACTTCATGACATACATGATTTTGCAACATTGTTGTGGGTGACCAACTGATTTTCCAGCAACCGACTCGTTCGAAATTCGAAAACGCGTCCGTTGCCAGGCAAGCCCATTGTCAATGGGTGCGCACCGATCGGTCCATTGCGGTACAACGCGCACAGGGGTACAACGCGTACCCGCACACATTGAAAGCAATGGGCCGGCCGGAGGCACCGATCGGTCCATTGCAGTTCAACGGTTCACAGGGGTACAAAGCGTACCCGCACACATTGAAAGCAATGGGCCGGCCGGAGGCACCGATCGGTCCATTGCAGTTCAACGCGCACAGGGGTACAACGTGTACCCGCACACATTGAAAGCAATGGGCCGGCCGGAGGCACCGATCGGTCCATTGCAGTTCAACGCGCACAGGGGTACAACGCGTACCCGCACACATTGAAAGCAATGGGCCGGCCGGAGGCACCGATCGGTCCATTGCAGTTCAACGCGCACAGGGGTACAACGCGTACCCGCACACATTGAAAGCAATGGGCCGGCCGGAGGCACCGATCGGTCCATTGCAGTTCAACGCGCACAGGGGTACAACGCGTACCCGACACATTGAATGCAATGGGCCGGGCCGGAGGCACCGATCGGTCCATTGCAGTTCAACGCGCACAGGGGTACAACGCGTACCCGCACACATTGAAAGCAATGGGCCGGCCGGAGGCACCGATCGGTCCATTGCAGTTCAACGCGCACAGGGGTACAACGCGTACCCGCACACATTGAAAGCAATGGGCCGGCCGGAGGCACCGATCGGTCCATTGCAGTTCAACGCGCACAGGGGTACAACGCGTACCCGCACACATTGAATGCAATGGGC
>CAWUFW010030290.1:0-17516 GCA_963921515.1 Calotriton arnoldi
AATAAATACATATATTTTGAATATATACCTGGTGTGGTGCTCTTTCATTTGGTCACTCAAGAGATTATAGACTGGTAAAACAAGCTGCTTTACATTCCTTCAAGACTTAGCCTGAAGGCTGCTCTCCATAGCTACCACTAGGATAGCTTTCAATAAAGGTTGTCTTTAACCTATCTCCAATAAGATGTTGTTTGGACTGGTGCAAGGTGCCCACTATAATTAGTGGACAGCATATACCAGGCCAACTTCTCACAGGCAGTTCTAGAGTCAATACCCACGCGAGCACTGGAGTACTCGAGTTACCTCACCCAGGGAAGCCGGGTGCATAGGTGTCGTTTGTCGTCATGTTTCGTCGTCGTTTTCAATGGCGATCTGCTGCAGCAGGCTGCTGGCGGCCAAGTCGAAAGTGTCCGGGTGGATCCAAGGGTGGATCGAAGATCTGAAGAACCTGAAAGCACAGGGGACAGAGTCTGGGTCACTAGCCAGTGACCAGGGAGGTGATGAGCAGATGCCCACCGATGTTGGGTGCTTCAGGTAGGTTGATGGTCGTCTTGACTCTTCAGCCACGAGGTCAAGGACATGTCGACGATGACCAGGAGCGGAATTCAAGCTGTCCCATGAAGTCTGTCGATTGCTGATGTGTTGGCGACCGTATTGGAGCCAACAAGCCTTAGCAACGGCAAGTCTCGTGGAAATGAAGAAAGGACAGTGATGCAGACCAGCAAGGTCTGGGGGACTCACCCAGCGAGGGTAAGTCAGGGCACGTCTGGAGCAACCAGGAAAGCCCAAGCAGAAGAAGAGTTGCCTTTGGGAGGGCCCACTAGCCAACGGACTAGCAATCGCGAAGGAGCCTCGAGTGGACGCACTTGGAGCTGGCTCACAGGATACTCGTGGAGTGGAGGCCAGTGATCTTTGGTACAGTTGGTGCTGGAGGTAGGGCCTACTCGGAGCCCAAAGTACAACTTCATGGGAGACCAGGAAGAGGATGCACTTGCAAAAGTTCTTGGTGTCCAGGGGTCACAGTTCCACGTTACCCACGACAGCTACGGGCCTCAGCTTTGCTGGGGACTCAGGGCAGCCTCGGGGAAGTCCGGAAATCTACCTCTGGTGTTGCAAAGACTTCAGCGTCTGGCGGGAGCTTCAGCGATGCAGACTGGACAATTGCTTCTTAGGTGCCTGCCGAGCAGGGGAGTCACTCCTTGACCCCAAGGGAGATTCTTCAGTCCTCTAATCTTAAAGTAGAGCATCGAAGGTCCAGGATTCTGTGTCAGAGTTTCGTCCAGGTAACTCTAAAGTCCTAAGGACTGGGGTCCCATACTTATACTAAGATAGGGGGTTGGACATACTCTGGGGACCCACCTATGGGAGGGTCAGGGCAGAACGGTGGTTACACCCCTTTCCCTTTGTCCAGTTTCGCGCCAGAGCAGGGGCTGGAAGCCCCTGAGCCTGTTTGAACTGGGGTATGCACAGGGACACCAAATGTGCCCCCAGTGCAGGACTTCAAAGCACCAGAGAGTGCTCCCGCCCAGCCCCAATACACACTATCCTGTCTGGGGAGGTGGTTACACCTCCCTGGGACAGGAAACCTATTGTCCAGGCCTCCCCTGCCAGAGTTTCGGTCAGCAGCAGGAGGCCAGACTCTTGTCTGTGGCAGCAGCATCCATTTTTTGATGCCAGGGCTCTGGAAAGAAGTTACCGGGTAGGCAGGTGTGTACATGTCTCTCCCTCTAGAAGGGTGGAATGCTACCCCCGCCGCCAGAACTGGCGGGGGGGTAGTATTCCAAGATGTTTGACACCAAACTTGACATGTTTTGGTGCAGCCAGTCCAAAGTTAGCATTCTACCGCGAGTATATAATGCACTTAAGAGTATATGGTCAGACTGCACTGCAAACAGCATCAGAGGAGGTACTCCGAATGCTGCAGAGGGGCTCTGCTCGTGCAGGGGCACCCTCTCACATAAAAACCAAGCACTCGTTCTTCAGGATTGTCAATGCCTGCCATAGGAGTGACTTATAGGTTTATAGGTGTGTGCAATGATAGTGATATAGGTAGCCTATACCACTGTAAGGGGCACCACCTTACTCAGGCTGCAGTAGCAGGCCTGTGGTGTCATTTTGGCTGGCCTTCCAGGGGTGGCATAATACATGCTTCAGCCCCTGGCAGGCCTCTGAGGTACCTATGCCCTGGGTACATAGAATACCATATACTAGGGACTTATAAGGGCACTCCAGATTCCAATCAGAGATGTGCCTAGGGCACATGGAAACCATTTTAGAGAGGAAGCAGCTAGGCTGGGGTTCTGATTAGCAGGGCCCCAGCCAGACTAAAGTTGAAAAACAGTGAAGCATCAGCAAAAAGTGGGGGTACCCATGTGAAGCAGATCCTACTCTCCTACATGTGGAACCTTCTATTTTGCTTGTGCATGTATTCCATGTACTATTGTAGTTGGAATGTATGGGTGAAGGTCTGGCACACCGCTGTGTCAGTTGGTGCTGCCATCCTGATCCCTCATTACCTATGTACCTTTTCTCTAGCTTGTTTTGGTAATAAAACCCTTAAAACTACTGAAGACTCCTGGCGAATACTTTACGACAACAGAAGACGCCTGGAGTTTCCTGGTGAACACACTACAAATTTGGCGACAAGCTTGGGACACAATTTTTTTACATCCCAGTCGTTCACTGTGCGGCCAGATTTCTGCCTCTACCTAAGGTACTGTACATTTCAATTATTCATATCGAGGACTCAAGGATTGTTTTTGTTTTCCTGCTGGAGACTCTACGTTATACTTCATTTCATGTCTCGTGGAGCCACTTAAAAAGGGGCACTGTACTCTTCGTTAAACCCCTGTGCGCATCATTCCTGCTTTCCTGCGCAATCATTGTGCCTGAGTGTTTAACTCACTACAGCTTGTGGCACCTTATTCTTGACTTTTGGGCATTTTTGTGTGGAGGCCTTACAGTTATCGGCACTCACACCATTCCCAAAGTCTCTTGCCTCGCTCGAGCGCCACGCATGAGTGCATTTTCCTATTGTCAAGGCAACTTGCCTCTCCTTGCACTCGTGGTGGCTGACACCTCGAGCGCTTGCATCCATTGTCTTGGCATCGTTTGTGCACGCGCGCCCCTTGCGCCTGCTGTGTGTCATCTTGGCTTACCTGGATTACTTTGTCTCCGTGACGACTGTCTCCGCCACAAATGGATTTCTTCTGTTTTCCACCGTCCTGCTCATATCGACGGCTTTGGATTTTCAGTACGCTCCATGACACTGAGCAAGGAAGACTTCCGGCAGCATCTGTTTCTGTTCACGTTCACCAACAGCATCTCTCAAGGTGTCTTCCGGTACTGCATGGGTCATCTCAAGCTTGTGTTAACGTCAGCGATTAACACGCATATTCAATCTTTATTTGTTCTTCGTGTTGACAGCGATTAACACGCTCATTTTCTTCATCAAAGTTTTCTTGTTCGTGTTGACGACAGCGATTAACACGCTCCATTTTTGTTGTTTTTCCTTCTCATTTTTTCTCTATTTCACTATTTACTCATCTTGTATCACATTGTTCTGTCCACTCCTACTCTTCTTTTCTCTTCTCATTTTCTTTCTTTCTGGCAATATGCAGTCTGTTACTCCTCCAACACTTTTCTTACAAGAACCTGGAGAACCCCCTATTAAATGGTGTCTTTGGTACAGATCTTTCAATGCATATCTAAGGGCTATTGACGGTTTAAAATTTAAACCTGATAGAAAACGCAGTCTTTTATACTATTATTTGGGTGTGGAGGGTCAGAACCTTTTTGATCACCTACCTGTGTACTTAGGTCTTGATAGTGGTGATCTTGATGAATTTGAATTGGCTGTAAATAAATTATCTATTTACTTTGAAGGGAAAGTTAACCTTGTGGTTCACAGGCACAAGTTCTTTACTCGCATTCAAGGTCCCAATGAGTCTATTAACACCTATGTTACCGCTCTGAAGGTTCTTGCTGGTTACTGTGATTTTGAGAATTTTACCTCACAACTAATCAGGGATCAAATAGTTTCCAGGTGTTATTCAAAAAAGATTCAACAAAAATAGTTATCCTGCAAGAACCCCTCGTTGGATGAGACTATTGACATAGCAAAAAGCAGTGAATCTTCTCAACTTGATGCTAAACAATTAGAAATTGAATCCTCAGCTACCAGTGTTGTCAATTCTTCATCTAAAGATTCACACATTCCCGATACAATTTCAAATAAGTCAAGGGGTACCACCTTTTCTAACTACAGAGGTGGTAGGGGTGTGTTTTATGGCTGCTCTAAATTGCAATGTTTCAGGTGTGGTTCGAATTCTCATGTCTCAAATTTTAAGAATTGTCCTGCTGCAGCACAAGAATGCTGGAAGTGTAAAAAGATTGGGCACTTTGGCAATGTTTGCAGAGGAGGCAAACGTACTCCTGTTTGTTTTGTTCAAGACCATGTTGTGGATAATGAACATGAGTTAGTAGAAAAGAAACCCGAAGAGTTACTTTTGGTTGTTGATTGTGTGGATATTAACAATGTCCACGCTGATAAGACTATCAGCGATCCTTTAGTTCAGATAAAAATTGACTGTGTTGACATTCCTCTTCTCATTGACTCGGGAGCAAGAAATACTATTATCTACATTGATAAATATAAACAGTACTGGGCACAAAAAGTTTTATTGCCTCCTGATGTTGTCACCACAGCGTTCGCAGGCAGTAAGATCGACTTGGCAGTGTGGTAACATTACTTTCAAAACCAAAACCATTTATGGGAAAATTTATGTAGCCTATAAAGGTATCAACGTACTGGGTTGGTGGCATCAAGCAGAATTTGGCATGATCATCAAACCAGGCCATAAACATCCTGTGTCTCTTACTAATGCTGTTTCTGATCATACTTCATGGAAGGAGAAATTTGGAGATGTTTTTTGTGATAAAATTGGATTGATCAAAAAATTCTCTTACTCTATTAAAGTTAAGGAGGGTGTCTCTACAGTGAAGCACAGGTTACGTAACGTTCCTCATAGTGTAAGAAATGAGCTAACCCTAATGTTAAAAAATATGCAAGAAGATGGTATCATAGAGAAAGTGGATGCCACTCTCTGGCTTTCTCCCATTGTTCTTACCAAGAAGAAGAATGGCGAGTTACATTTATGTGTGGACTTAGGTTCACTTAACAACGCTATATGGGTGGAGAATTTTCCTCTACTACGCATTGATGACTTGATCACAGCTGTGGGCCAGTCCAAATGGTTTTCTAAATTAGATCTACGGGCGGCTTACCGTCAGGTGGAACTGGATGAATCATCCAGACATTTAACAGCTTTTGTCACACCTGATGGTACATTTCAATTTCGCAGAATGCCATTTGGACTGGCGTCTGCCGCGCCCATCTTTCAAAAGGTTATGAGCATCATGTTTCAAGGTGTGCCAAATGTTCTTGTATTTCAATATGACATTTTAATTCATACCGTGTCAGAGGAAAAACACAACATTGTAATTGAGCAAGTTCTTTCAATTTTACAAAATAATGGAGTCACTGTCAGGGAGGATAAATGCATTTTTGCAGTTAATGAAATTGAATACTTGGGTCATATGCTCTCCAAAGATGGTGTAAAACCTAAACCAAGTATTGTGGATGGTATCATTAATGCGCCACATCCTATTGATAAGGATCAACTACGTTCTTTCATTGGTTTGTGTGAATTTTATTCAAAATGTATCAAACATTTTGTTAGTCTCACTGAATGTTTTAGGAGCCTGTTAAAAAAAGGAACTAATTTTGTTTGGACATCTACTTGCCAAGAACATTTTCAACTTATCAAAGAAAGCATACTCTCTGCTCCGGCTCTTCAAGCATATGTTCAAGGTCGTGATACCTACATCACTGTCGATGCCAGTTCTTACGGCATGGATGCTGTATTATCACAAATGATAGGCAATAATGAGGTTACCATTGGATTTGCGTCAAGGAGAATGAAAGATGTGGAGTTAAGGTATTCTGTCATTGAAAAAGAAATGCTTGGGTGTGTGTGGGGAGTGGAGAAATTCAAATCTTATTTGTGGGGGAGAAAGTTTTGGCTTAGAAAGGATCACAAACCGTTAGTGGACCTCTTGTCTGGCAATAAAAATAAGAAAGCTACCGCCAGATTAGCTAGACTGGCTACCAAATTTCTGGCATTTAATTTTTCCATTCAACACATAGCTTAAGGTAAGAATGTCAAGGCTGATTTTTTGTCCAGACTTCCGGTTCAAGACGTTAAGTTTAATGGGAAAGAGGAGGAGGATATTGAAGAGTGCATTATTGCCACTGTTGATGATACTGTGATTTGTGCTAATATGGAAGATTGGCGCAAAGCTTTAGAAAATGATACAGTTTTAAAACAAGTGATGTATTTTGTTGTGGAAGGTTGGCCCAAAGAAAGATCTATTGATCCGGTTTTACAACCTTTTTTCAAAGTTGCCAATGAGTTGTCCATTGAAAACAATCTGTTAGTTAGAGAGGGAAAATTAATTCTTCCTTCCTGTTTCAGGAGAAGAATCTTGGAAACGGCTCACTGCGGCCATTTGGGTATGACTGCAACCAAACGCAGAATTCGCAATGATTTTTGGTGGCCTTGTGTTGATCGTGAAGTTGAAGTTTTAGTGAATGAATGTACCCAATGCTTGTACAGTGATAAACATTTGTCTACGTCTTCTCCGTGCTCCAAGCCTGTAGTGTGTCTGAGCAAAGTTTGGCAACTCCTTCTCAATTGCATGAAGTATTTCATTGTTTTGATTGATCATCTATCTAGGTGGGTGGAAGTCAGAGGTGTTTTGGAACCCAACACTAAATCTGTTATTCGTTTTCTTCAAGATGTTTTTAGTAGAGAGGGTGCTCCTGAAGAACTGTTAACTGATAACGAGGTGCAGTTTACCTCAGTCTGCATGCAAGAACTTTTGGCAAAAATGGGTGTCAAGCACCTGGGTACTCCTCTTTATTTTCCCCAAGCCAATTGTAAAGTTGGGAGATTCAACAGAGTTTTGGTTGAATGTATACAGAGTGCGATCAAGGTGAGACTGCTGTTAGAGCTATTATGTGGGCATACAGAACTACTCCTCATTCTGTTTCGGGTTCTGTACCTTTTGAGTTGATGAGAGGAAGAAAAGTTGTTTCCACTCTTAACCCATTTTGGAAAATGGAACTTTTGAACAAAGAGTGTAGTGTGATGAAAGAAGCTGTCAAAGCCAAATTTTTGAGTGATAAAGTTAGTCGCCGCAGGTTTGAAAGGTCCAAACTTCCTGTTACTAGAAGGGAAGTCAAATTCTCTATTGGGGACTGGGTTTGTGTCAAAGAGCCCTTATTGTTACAAAAGGGGAAGTCAAAGTTCAGAGATCCTGCATGCATTGTTGGTATTAGAGGTCAGGCTGTGAAACTCGACAATGGTCAGTGGTGGAATGTTTCCCGCTTGGCAAAGACCAAGTGAATGATGTCCGTCTCTGGTGAACAAAAGGAAGTTCAAAACTCTCCTGTTGTCAGAAGAAGCTCAAGGGCTAAGAGGATCCCCAGTAAGTTATATGATTAATAATTTTCTCTTGTTCTCCTTTTGCTTTGAATTTATTTTTTATTTTTTCTCGTTAAAGGGGGAGATATGTGGTGTTTGGGTTTTTCTGCTTTGCTATTGTATTTTGTTGATTATTTCAAAAGACAATGGTCCCTGAACAGTTGTAATATAAATCAAGAAATAAACATATACTAAATAGATTATATGTTCCTTGTCCAGCCGGACAGATATTTAATATTTTTAAATACATTCATAAAAAAATACATGTATATTTACAAGTGGAACCCAGCCGGCGTCCGACTCAGAAACATAGACAAACAACATAAGGGTAGGGAAGAGTTTCAGGCAAGAGTGATGTGTCTGTAAATCAGGAGAATGACAAAATTAACAGACTTCAATCACATAGTGATACCATTGCACAATAGAATTTACAATATTTACATGCATATGGTATATGGGGTGTCGACGACGTTTCGATCCCTGTGCGAAAATTCATGGGATCATCCTCAGGACTTTAGAATTAAACAAGCCTGTACACGAGAAATTCAGACATTAAATCCATGTCTTAATACATTCAAATATCGACAGATAAAAGAGGGAAAGAATGGAAAAGAAAAGAAAAAGAATTAATTTGGGAAACGACAGACCATCAGTGTAACAAGTAATTACTAATGGCCGTGCACAATAAATGCTGGTGAGAGAAGAGAAAAACTGAAGCTAATGAGTTAAAATCAGTGACGATCAAGACGTGAGCTAAAAGAAAATGTTGCTTCAAGATTTGGCCGTGAAATCGCTAATGTGACTAGATCGGAAGGGTACACTATTTAATTTACCAGGATCAACACATGGTGTTGCAGCACAAGTTCAGCTAGCAAACATATAACCGGAATGGATGTCCTGTGAACAAGAAAGTGCGTATAGTTACTAAATTTCAGGTAATCGCAAGCACGTGGCAGCGGTGAAAATGCTGACGGTTCTTACCAGTAAGTAGAGCCGCGGGAGGCGAAAGCGATCAAGGAAGTTAACCGTCCCGGTGGAGTGGTTCGTAAAGTATAGTAATCCAAGGGGCGGGACAAATTGCCGTCCCGAAGGACCTAGGAGGGAATGAGGGATGAATTAAAAGAGCCCAAGGGCTATCGGGCAAGGCAGCCGTGCTGTCATGCAGGGGCAGCTAAGTAAACTAAGACTATACACTTACCGAGTGAATTCCAATAAGCGCAGTGCCGTTTAGTGAGTCAGTGCTCGATCTGAAGTGAGCCGGCAGTAACAGTTTACATCAGAAACCGTAGCAGTCACGTGATACGGGTCATGTGATAGTCTAAGAATAATAACAAAGTGCCGGGGAATGATGGCGGCCATCTTAGTCTAGTGTGAGAATACACTAGAAGAATAGAGTAAATTATCAGTTCAGACAGCAGAGTTAGAAACCATTATGTAATGCGACCAAAGAATTTAAAAGATTTAAAAACCAAGCATAGAGAGTGCACATGTTAGAATCAAAGAACCCACATCATAAGGGATTATTCACATGAAAGAGAGGCAGTTACATTATAATATAGCTACAATTTCAACAGAAGGAGCGTTGTATGAATGAAAAACGGACAGAAGCAGTTACATTATGATACATTTACAGTTTCATAAAAGGGACGTCCAATCTTCAAGGCGATTTAAACCATTTCGGATACTGTTAGTTTTTAGTATCCATTTAAGTTCTTCTTTATTCAGCAATTGAGTAATGTCAGCCCCTCTAGGGGAGGTCGGATTGCAGTAATTATAGTCCATTTGAAGTCATTTTCAGTGTGTCCAGATGCCATAAAATGGTCTACCAAAGGAGCGTTCAGAGTCTTGCACCGGATTCTGCTTCGATGTTGGCAAATCCGTAGTCTTGCCTTTTGTGAGGTCTGTCCAACATATATTTTCATACATGGGCAAAATATTGCATAAATTATATTGGCAGTGTTACAATTTGTAAAATGTCTCCTTTCAAAACATATTTGTTCATATAAAAACTCTTTACCCTCAATAGTGATGTCACAAACACTAGATTCACCGCATTTGGCATGGCCAGCAAGGGGTGGAAGTCCCCATAAGTCATTTAAAGTACCCTTTTGTTCAGTAGATGGAAGGGCAGCCCGTACCAGATGATCTTTAATATTTTTAGCCTTCTTGAAGGCAAAAATGGGGCGTTCAAGATTCAATACACCCGCATTTATAACCTTCCAATGTTTCATTACACTTTTGCGTATGGAATGGGACACCGATGAAAAGGTTGTGACACAGACCAGCCGATCTTGTGGTTTCTTGGCTTTGGGTTCGAGCAAAACATCTCGAGGGCAATACCAAGCCCTTTTCATTGAACGACGGACCACTTTACGCGGGTACCCTCGGTTACATAGCTTCTCGCTTAAAGTTCTTGCCTCATTAAAATAATCAGTCTTGTAATAACAATTCCTTCTTATACGAAGGAATTGAGAGTAAGGCAGTGAGTCACGAAGGGCGCGTGGGTGGTGACTCTTGTAACTGAGCAGGGTGTTACGCTCGGTGGGTTTTCTGTACAAGCTGGTTATCAATTGCCCTTCCTGGTGTTGGATTTTCAAATCCAGAAAAGGGATGGTGTGCTTGCTATCCGATAAGGTGAATTTAAGCCCACTGCAATTATTATTAAGCCAATGAAGCAATTGCAAAAATGATTCGTTAGAATCATTCCAGATCATAAATATGTTATCTATATACCGCTTCCACAGGGCAATGCCACCGTGGAAGGGGTTAGATGAATTGAGGATGCATCTTGTTTCCAGATCGTCCATATACAGGATAGCCAAGTTCGGAGCAAAAACTGCTCCCATTGAAGTGCCCCTGACTTGGCCATAATATTGGTCATTGAAAAGGAAGAAATTCTTGGTAAGACAGAACTCGAGAAGTTGTAATATAAACAATGTGGGTACAGCATGTGGACGTGGATGTTTGTCCAGAACTCGTTCGATGACCAACATGGAATCGATCTGAGGGATATTGGTGTAAAGTGACTCCACATCCAGTGTACAGAGTGTACTGGATGTGGGGTCAAATGGGTATTCTTCAATAAGATTAATCATGGCCATGCTGTCACGTATGTAACATTCAGTAGAGGGCACAAATTCTTTAATAAAATAATCAATGTATTGGCCCAATGGTTCCAGAATGGACCCGCACCCTGAAACAATGGGACGGCCTGGTGGAGTTTCTACATTCTTGTGAATTTTAGGCAAGGTGTATATCACAGGTGTTCTAGGTGATTTGGTATTCAGGAATAGGTGTTCTTTTTTGCTAAGGAATCCAGCCTCTAAACCTTCATTGGTAATTTGGACGATTAGTTTCTGTATTTCTTTGGTCGGATTACAGGAGTCTACAGTAGTAATCAGTATTGTTAAGTTGTCTAAGTATTTCATTCTTGTATTTTTCTGTGTCCTGAATGACAATACCACCCCCCTTGTCAGCAGGTTTAATAACTAAGGTGTTATTCGCTTTCAGTGTCGAAAGAGCTTTCTTCTCCTCAAGCGAAATATTGTAGGGTATGAAGGTTCTTTGACTCTCCAAAAATGCCACATCATTCAAGACCAATTTTTCAAAGGTGAGGATTTCACCAGGGACCATGCCTGCTGCTGGTGAAAAAATGGAAGGTGGTCTGAAAGGAGTATTAGTATTCCTAACTGGTAGGGGGTTTAGAAGAAAATAGCTATGTAGTCTTATTTACCTAAAAAATATAAGCAGTTCAGTTTGGACATCAAGGAAATTTGGTCGAACAGTAGGTACAAATGAGAGGCCCTTATTAAGTAAGGATTGTTCATATATTGAAAGTTGGTAATCAGTGAGGTTGAAAATTGGGAGTATCGAATCATTAGATGTATTCGCCATGATTGTGGAAGAAAATGCAGCATTAGTTACCATTGGTAATGCTGGCGGCGCATGAACCGTTCGCCCGGAGGGTTTGGCCATCGTTGTGGCTGTTTCCCTTTCCCTTTCTTCTGGGACTCTGATTGGCCTCTGCCTAAAAAAGTGTTCCTATGTGAGGTGCTGGGACCCTCACCTTGGTCAGAATTGTCCGATGATTCTGCTGAGGTGTCTGAGAATCCTACCAAATTTTTACGCCTATTGAAACGACCCCAGGGTCTCTGATTTTGTGGGGCGTTATAAGATCTATTAGTATAATAGTCTTTAGTCAGATAGGGATATGCTCGTTCCTGTGTGAAAGCTTTAATATCCTTCCTCACTTTGTTAGATTTTTTATTTTGTTCCAATCTATGGAATTCATCTATCGTCTTTTGAATTTCCTCTAGAAGTTTCTTACCCTCACTAATACCGTTTTTGTCTTTTATTTGTTGTTCTAAGTCCAATATCTCAATGTTAACTTTTTTAAGTTCTTCCGTAGCTATATCAATTCCTAACACCATCCAGTGTCTTGAACAGGTGGTGCTGATATAGCTAAACCCAGTGATGTATTTTGTTGAGGCTCTTGTTTTACAGGTCATATGTGGAACCTTCTATTTTGCTTGTGCATGTATTCCATGTACTATTGTAGTTGGAATGTATGGGTGAAGGTCTGGAACACCGCTGTATCAGTTGGTGCTGCCATCCTGAGCCCTCATTCCCTATGTACCTTTTCTCTATCTTGTTTTGGTAATAAAACCCTTAAAACTACTGACGACTCCTGGCGAATACTTTACGACAACAGAAGACTCCTGGAGTTTCCTGGTGAACACACTACATGACATCTACAAGTTCAATGTTCCAGAGCACCTGCTAAGGGTTTTATTCCTGGTCAGAGCCTTATGTTGGTCTGACTGTTCATATTTTTCAATCTTATTCTATGGCCTTCAGCTTCCATCATATTGCTCATTAAGAAGTCTCTTATTTTTCAAATGCTTTCTCTACACTTATCTTGTCTCTATATATCTCAGAGAAATTGTGTGGGATAGTGGGGTTATAAAAGTGAATACAGTACAGAATAACTTAGTGTTATTGTCCAGTTCCCTGAGCACTGCACCTGAATTTTGCATTCATGTTTGTATTATTGTATTCTTGGTGGGTTACTTTCCACACCCATGAGCTTTCTTGATATTTCTTTCCTGCCTTATCACACTTACCTGACACATACTTGACCACCATACTTCGGAGATATTTTGTTCTGATCTGTGCTGAATGCCCAGTATTTGGTTTCCTGACAAACCTTTGCAAGCCTGAGTATAGCCATGTCACCAGAAAAACGACAGCATCACTCACTGCAGTGTCCCTCAATGTCAATGGCCTAACTCTTTATTTAAAATGTAAGAAAGTGGTATGCTATAGAGTGGAGTATTGTGTGGTAGAGTGAAGGGGCTTAGAGTGTTGTTAAGTGGAGTAAAGTGCCATAGAGTTGAGTAGAAATGAGTGGTGTTGAGTTGAGTTGGGAAGAGTGGAACGGTGTACAGTGGGATAGCGTAGAGTGGAATAGTGTATAGTGAAGTGGCATAGATTGGAGTGGTGTACAGTGGAATACCATGGAGTGGAGTGCCCTAGAGTGAAGTGGCAGGTTGTACAGTGTTAGAAAGTATTGCAGATTGGAGTGGCATAGACCAGAGTGTTGTAGATTGGAGTGGCGAACAGTACTGTGTTATAAGGAGTGGTAGAGTGGAGTGGTAAATAGTCAAGTGGCATAGAGTGGCATACAGTGGAGTGGCGTGCAGTGGAGTAGTAAAGTACAGTGGAGTACAGTGGAGTAGTATGTCATAGAGGAGAGTGGTGTACAGTGGGGTATAGTGGCATAGGATGAGATACGTAGCTTGTCGTAGAATGGAGTAGAGTGTAGTACAGTGGCATAAAAAGTTGTACAGTGGTAGGGGCAGATTGTAGTATCTTACAGTGGTGTAGAGTGTTGTAGTATGGAGTTGTACAGAGTAAAGTAGAATGCTGTAGAGTGGAGCGGCATAGAGTGGGGTGTTGTAGAGTGGCCAAGAGTGGGGTAAAATGTCATACAGTGGACAAGAGTAGAGTGGCATAGCACAGCGTGGAGTAAAGTTTCATAGAGTGGAGTGGCATGTCGTACAGTGTACTGGTATGGCGTGTCATACATAGAGTGACGGAAAATGTCATAGAGTGTCGTAGAGTCTAGTGGCAGAGAGACGTGTTGAGTGTAGTGGTGTAGAGTGGAGTAGTGGTGTGAAGTGGAGTAGACTGGAGAAGTGTGTCATAGAGTAGAGTGGAGTAAATTGGGGTGGAGTGGCATAGAGGGAGATGTGCATAATGTGTCAAACACTGAAGCAGAGTGACGCACAGTGGCATAGAGTGTAATAGAGTGTTATACAGTGCCATCAACTGGAGTACAAGGTTGTACAGTGGAGTGATATAGAGTGGAGTAGAGTCTGGTAGACTGGAGAGAGGAGTGCCTTGCCATACTGTGAACTAGAGTAGTGTATCATACAGTGGAGTGTGGTGCTGTAGAGTAGAGTGTAGTGGCATGTTGTGTTATGCAGTCTAGTTTTATAGGACATAGTGTGAAAATGACTGAATGGATGTATGTGAAATTTGCAGGATATAGAAAATGGTGTGCAGGGTAATGCAACGCAGTGCATTGTGCTGTCTTGTGTCTCTCCATGTTTACCAAGCAACCCAGGGTGATGCATTGTGCCTTGCGTTGCTTGGTAAATCTGACAAGTAGTGTGTTGTCCTAACAATACCATACTTGATGCAATGGTAAGGCAATTCAATCATAAATCTGTCCCTTAGTAAATTATTTTGCAGGTTATACATGCCAATGACAAGGCAGTATATGACTAGAGGGGAGTGGAATGTTTAATTTTGGCCGTGGAATTGTCAGAATTAGGTGACTCCGCATTCCGTTTGTACACATAGTTCTGGCCAAATTCTGCCAACTGCTGTGTGTTTGAATATTTTCCCACTAGGTTCAAGAAATGCAGGTGAGATTTGTCGTCCTGTATCGCAGTTTTCTAACGTGGTCGGTTTCGGTCAGAGGGCTGCTTCTCAAGTAGATTCACTGGTGCTTGAGTATATTTTCTACTCGAGTGGCAAAAAAATAAACTGAAATGGCTGCACACCACATGGTGCCATTCATGCTGATTTTCTAACACTGCTTGTGCTACTGGAAATAAAATTGCAGCACGAGCAGTGCCACATGCAAATGTCTGCCCATTTACTGAACTCTGCAGAATCTCGCAGAGTTTTTAAGTATCTCAATGGAATTCTGAAGAGTGAAATTTCATGAGTTCCACCCACCCCTATATATGATTGGCTCATGGCTGCCTTTACAAAATTAAAGGTAGACATATTCTTTTTTCTACACTTTAGCTGTGTTCTGGGCTGTGACCTAAAATAAAGGTCAGTAGTACTTTTTTTAAAAGTGGTAGGGAAATGCATTTATATTTATATTCTCCAATATTTATTTTTTAAATCTTTACAGAGTACCACTCTAGTACCTAGGAAGTAGTGTGTTTTTTAACAAATGCACCTTTTTAATATTTTGAAGTTGCACAGTAATTTCTTGGTATTTTCAAGGTACTGTGTACAAGTTTTTCTGAAGAATTGAATACGTAGAAAATTAAAAGTAAATTGTAGTACACTTTATTTGTGAAATATAGTGTATTACATTTTTTTTTTATACATAATACACTTTTTGATACTTCCTAGGTAGTACTACGGTAATCCATGAATTAAAAAAATATATATATAGAAACTTTATATAATTTTTCCGTACCTATTACCACTATAGTAAAATATGAAACCTAATACTTATCTATATCTAAGTCCCTACTTAAGAACACAGCCCAAAAATTACCATGGCCACAGATATCACTAAGTTCAAATGCCTTATAAGTTTAAAAATACTTACCCTACTTACCTCTACTACCCAAAAGGATCATCTGCACCCCTTAATCTATGATGCTGTCAAATTTCATACAAATCTGTTCAGCTGTCTTTAACCACTACGTGCAATACACATTTCTATGTAAAGTGTATTAGAGTAAAAACACTTTTATGTCCCCTCTTTTTTCTTACACCCTATTGACCACTCAACATAAAACGTTGTATCCTCTGGCAGTGTAGAAAAAACTGTAGGTCTGCAAAGTGTTATTAACGGACAAAAATCTGAGCAATTCCTATATGTGTGAATCCAGACTATAACTACAGAGTGGCTACCACCATTCTGCAATACATACATATATATGGGGAAGTTATTACTTCATCTAAACATTTCTCTATAATGGAGTTTTGTCATTCTGATTTCTGGACAGAAAGCAGGCAGGTAGAGTTCTGTTACCCTAAGAGAGATTGGTTACAGTCTAGAAGTAGTTTGTTTTCAAATGGGTTTGGAAAATATGTTGATCACTGAAGAATTGTATATTTATTACAGTGATCTAGAAAAGTAAGTGTCAGTTCTTAAGGTGGTAATTAGGGATCTGTTGAAGATGTGCAACCAGATGAAACAGAGATGAGCATTCTCTGAACACAACACTCAGATGTGGTGTCCAAGGGTCAAAATACAATCGGAAGAATGTGGTGCAGGAGGGCAGTAATGCAGGTATAAACTGATATACTGATCAGATGAAGCCTAGAAACTAGTGTCTTAGTAAAACACAAGCATCGTTCAGAAAGCTTGCATATGTGTGCACATGTGTGTGGTGCATGGGGGTTTGTATGACTGTATAGAGCACATGCTATGAAGACTGGACCAGTCACAATTTTGTTTAATGTCTGAATCATACAAACTCCATATTAGAGCCAAGTTCATCATAGGGACAAAACCTCACACAGTCTAAATTATTTTAAAGAGAATTTTTTCAAATTCTTTAATCCAGAAACATGTAATTTAGTCCTCAGCACAAAATACCACAGTATCAAAGTGGGTGTGGAATTAGAATTGTAAATTCTCACTTTGCACAAGTGGATGGCTAGTGCATATATATAGTACCTTTGTAAAGCATATGTGCCTATTTTCATACAAACTAGTTTTGAAAAAGTACCAAACATGTGAGAAAATAACGTGTTAATAAATAACAAAATCAAAATTAATTGTGTTTGTATATTATTTTTAGGGACGCATGGGCTGAGTAGCAAAATATGTTACAAAGAAAAATCAAGCATGTTCTTAAATATGACATCAGCAAAAGTAACCCCTTGTCTCCCACCATCCTGCCCCAGGCTGACTGTCTGATTTTGCCTCATTGTTTGGAGGTCCACATGACAGATAAAGAAGGGTTCTGAAGTGCTTTAAAAAATGTCTCATCACTGTTAAAAAATGGAGGGCATTTAATAATTTTAGCATGCCTCAAAACCACTTTTTACATGCTTCCTAGGACAGTTAATCAATTGTATGATGTGATACATTACAGTGGTGGAATACTTGTCCATGCTCGAAAAGAAACACCTGTTAAATGTACTTATGAATCCTAATTGATAGACATAATGTCTACAAAGAAGAAAGGAATAGGTTATCCCTGTCCTGAATATAATTTCTTCTGTTCTGCTCTCTGCCTCTCTTCACTGCTTGACAACTGGACCACTTTAACTTGGCTTTGCCAGGTTCTGATTCCATCAATATCCCCTTGTCCTTTACTGCAATAACCATTGGGAGGAGTGATGAATTGACCTTGCAATTGATTCCATTTTGCAGCTGAAAATGTTAATTCAATCTTACAATAAAATGATGGACCATTTTGAGAAAGAATCTAAATCGTGTGTGTTTTGTTCTACAATGTTCTAGCTGTGTGTGTGTGTGTGTGTGTGTGCCCATTAATGCCCATAAATAGATGGTTCAGATATTCAGTTGATATTGTCCCTTGGAGGACAGGATAACGCACTCTTTCCATTTTCTACAGAATCCCAGTGTGCATTTTATAATATTTAAATACAACTGTAAAAAGCACCAGTCAAATGTGTAATAATAGTAATTCTAATGATGTATTTCAGTATTTTGTAGTGCACTTCTTTAAGTGTCCC
>CAWUFW010030291.1:0-17512 GCA_963921515.1 Calotriton arnoldi
AAAAATATATTTTTTTTTTAAAAAGATAAACGAGACACCCTTAGAGTGGAAAAAATGGAAGAAGAGTTCTTTATTTATTTTACTGGATGTCAGTTGATAGGAAAAACTGCATTGTCTTGCACCATCTTGGCTTGGAAGGGCAAGAAATATTTAGATCCCTTCCCGAAGTAGAGGCTCCGGAAATAGCGGATGACAACGATGAATTTGAAGAAGCTATGCATAGGTTAGAAGAACGGTCTAAACACACAGTTAGCAAGACGCTTGAGAGATTCAATTTTTGCACTAGGCGTCAAAAGAACAATGAAAGTTTTGATGACTTCCTAAATGCCCTTAAAACTCCCTCTTGTTTATGTAATTTTGGACCAACAACAGACAAAATGGTTCAGGACCAACTCATGGCCAAAGCTAATAAAACATTTTCTAACTTGCGCATCAAGAATTTTCAGTTCTATTAGTGGCACAGAGGCGAGGATTATGCTTCTCAGTCTTTTCTGCATTTTTAACAGCAGCCAATAACAATCAAGAAAACCAAAAATACATTTCCCATGAATAGCATCATTAGATCGCATATAACATGCTCCAGTCCCCATGAAGCTAGTCCTTTAAGTGTTGACTCCACCATCTTTCTTTCTCTTTTTTTGTCATCATATCCGACATATCAACATTACTGTAAACCATGAATCATTCCTCAAATGAACTAAACCAAGTCCCAAAGTTCAAACCAGGACAAACAAGTCCAACAGCGATACACCAACTTCCAGTTGGGTCCAGAACAGGACCTACCTCTCATGCCTGGGCCTCAAGCCTGATGACCAGGAAAGAGTAAATATTCGGTTCTCATCTTCAGCTCACGAGAACTGTCTCAGGTATGTTTCTGATTATAATCAAATAATGTCAGATATATATATGTAAGCAAGCCAGTGTGGGATATTCCTTGCCTCCGTGTCCTTAATAGAATTGAAAATTCTTGACGCGTAAGCTAGAAAATGTTGTTTTCTATGTCAGGACCGGAGGCTCTGATTATGCTGGTTTAAAACTGTGCCAGCACCAGTGATGCAACAACCACAATCGATTTTGCAAGTGGACTCAGAGGGCCAATCTGCCGCTTTCATAATATCCTCGAGACAGACACCCAAGGAGTAGGATTTGGATGCCGTAGCCCCTCTAGCTGAGTGAGCTCCAAAAGTAGTGATGTCTATACTTGCTTGTGTTAGAAGCCAACACATCCATCTAGCCAGCGTAGCCAATGTCACAGGATTATGAGGCTTTAGTAAAGCAACAAGTAATTGTTCCTGTGAATCTTGTCTCACCTCGCTAGTACATGTCTCATACTCTTTGAACCACACACAATTTTGTGTTATTTGAGAAGGCTGGATAAGAAACTGATCTTGAATTAGATTTTGTACATTTCGTAATAGTAAAGGAAACTCCCTCGGGGTAAGCAAGTTCTACCAGTGAGGTCCTGAGCACAGACATCCGATATCCGCTTGCATGAGATCAAGTATAACAACATGGTGAGCTTAGCTGAGATTTGCTTGCCAGATAGATATCTGTTATCTGGCCAATGTTCTAAAAATCTGGGGACTACATTTACATCCCATAACGTAGAATATTTAGGTTGCAGAGGGTTTGACAACCTAATGCCTCTCATACGTTTTCAGATCAAAGCGTGTTCCCCAATCGGCTTCCCTTCAATTGGGAGGTGACCTGCCGAAGTATCTGATCTGAAATTGTTTATTGACCTATAAGCCAAACTGGAACTTGACAAATCAGATAGGAAATTAATCACCAGGTAGCATTCCACCCCCACGGGATCAACACCCGGTTCGTTACACCAACCACACCATCTCCTCCATGCCGAAGCATAGTGTTTGTGGGTGCTGTAGAAAGCTGACTCTCTATATGGTGTACCAAAATGGGGTGCACTGTGCAGAGAGTCCGGATATCTCTTATTAGTGTACAGGGGCTTGCTCTAGCAATCCCAAGGGAAGTGGCTGCTCCACTTCAAGGGAGATGCTGACGGGTTGGCGAAGTGCTGGCGGACCTTCGAGGCTTTTGGAGGATGCATCACTGCAGGACAAGTCGAGTCTTTGCAATTGTCGAGGCAGAAGCAGTAAGGCAGGGTTTGGCTCCAAGTCCACAGATAGTCTTCAGTTCTTGCGGTCTTTGGCTCTTCTTTGTCCGTCTTCTTTCTTCAGGTGAATTTGAGTTCCTGTTGTCAGAGGGCCACCTTTATACTGAATTTAGGGTTTTTAAGGGGACTGAAGGGTAGTAGCCAATAGGCTACTTACCCTTGGGGTCACTACACCCCCTCCCTATATGACCACTTCCTGTGGGGAGTGGGCATAACCCTGTCCCAGAGTTTCTAATTCAACCAAAAAAAATGGTGGAACCCTTCTTTCGTTGGGCACATCAGGAAGCCCACCTTAGGGCTGTGACTAGCCTGGTCATGCAACACTCCTACTGCATAGCTAATTTCCCTCCGGTCCTGGTGCCAAATAGGCCTCAAGGCAGAGGGTGGCATCTCCGAGGTTCGGGGGAAGCCAAGGTCTCATGTCAAAGGCAGCAGGGGCTTTAAAGCCCCAGGCCTTTATATGGGTTGTATGACGGGTCAACGGATTTCGTTCCAACACATGCCTTTACCACGCATGCATTACAACACGAATGCCTTTACCACGTATAACCTTTACCTCACATGCTTTTCCAATGTATTTTTTTGTAAAGCATGTATGTTAAAGGCTTATGGGTGATAAACGTTTTCCCTGACCTCTGCCCTCAGTCCTCAAGCTGGACCCCGGCACTCCCTCACCCCAACCCTTTTTATAAATACCGACCCCTGCCCTAATCCCTAAAAATAGACCCCAGCGTGACCCCCTCCTGGCCCCCAGCCCTTCTAATAAATACCTGGCCCCCAGTTCCTTAAAAAAAACACTCCCAGTCTAAAGCCCAAAATCCATCCAAAAAAACAATCCCCCTTACCTTAACAGGACGACAAGGCAACTCTTGGATGGAGAAATGCATCCGTTGCCTGAGAGCTCAGTTCTGGGCATCAACTGAAGAAGAAGGGTAATTGACAATTGAGTCGTGATGCAAATAGGTCTGCTTTGCATGGACTGCACAGGCTGTTAAGGGTACTGAAGATCTTCGGGAGAAGTCTCCAGTCGCTGGCATCTGTAAGATAATGTGAGTGCCAATTCGCTATCGTATTCTGTCCCGGAAGATATTCTGCTGTGACTGAGATCCGGTGTTGGAGGCAGAAATGGCAAAAATCTTTGGCAATCTCCGCCAGAAGTTGTGACTTGGTGCTAGCCAACTTGTTGACTATATAGCTCTGCTGAAATGTACATTCTCAAGAGGATGTAACAATCTGACTTTGAAGGAGACAAACTTTTGATGGCAAAGGAGTCCGCCCGCAGCTTCAGACAATTGATGTGGGGATCAAGCTCCCATTACCCAACCCCCCCCACCCCTCCAATCAACTGACATCAGATTCTATGATGATCTGTGGGGAGTTACTGAAAATCTCCTTGCAATTCCAGGACTCCATGTGGTCTAACCACTAAGCCAGTTCTGTCTTGGCTTCCTCTGTCAAGCTGATTTGTTCTGCATATATCAATCCGTCCCGCAGACGTTGAATCTTTAGCATCTGCAAGGCCCTGTAATGAAGAGGCCCGGGAAATATAGTTTGTGTCAACAAGGCCAGAAGGCCCACAATCCGGGCTACAGATCTCAAGGACACAGTCTAACTGCTAAACGCAGACTTAAATTCCTTCTTGATTGATCGTTACCTTTTGAGGAGGGAGAATCAATTGGATCAGAATCAAATCTATCTGGAATCCCCTAAAAAATTCCAGGCGGTGAGAGAGAATCAGGGCAGACTTGTGTTTATTTATGATAAAGCCCAAATCCTGCAGGAGTTGAATGGTCCAGGACAAGTGGAGCAGCACTGTCTGTCGCTCTTCAGCCATCAGAATGAGATCGTTGAGGTGAACTATCAGGCGCACTCCCCTTGCTCCCAAGTGTTCTGCTACCAGTCTCATCAGTTTGGTGAAGCACCAAGGGGCTGACGAGAGACTGAAGGGCAGGACTTTGAATTCGAAAAGGCGGCTTCACTGTAGGAACTGTTGAAATCTGTGGTGTGGGGGAAATCCGGGAACTGATAAGTAAGCTTCCTTCAGATCCAAATGAACCATCCAGTCTCTCTCCTGAAGGTGAATCCCTTCCATCTTCAAATGCCTGTAAACAACCTAGGCATTTAATTCTTTCAAGTTCAAAACAAGACGTGAGCCACCAACTTTTTTCACTACTAGAAAGATGGTACTGATGAATCCCTTGGGGTGTGGAATGGCAGGGAAATTACCTCTTTGTGCAAGAGTATCTGAATTTCTGACGTTATAAAAGTCTGTTCGCTTATGGAAAAATGCAGTTCATGTGGAGGAAGAGAATGGCGAGGGGTTTTGTAAAATTTCAAGTTGTACCCCTAAACAGTTTTACAACCCCTGTATCTTGGGTAATTCGCTGCAAGTTGTGGAGAAACAAGCAAATCCTGCCCCCCAAAATTACTTCCGAAAGGGGAATAATTCTCCCCTGTAAGTCCTGAATCTTGTATTGCTCCTTGCGCTCCTATGCGGTTCCCTCTACGAAAACGGTTCCTACCTCCCCAGGAGCAAGAGGGAAAGAAGGTGGTACCGGTGGAGGTGTCATACCATCCCCCCTCTGCCACGGGGGGGTATTCACAATGGGAGCCTTGGAATGTGCCACGGCCTGACGAGTGCTCCCTTCCTCTCCAAGCCCTGCCAAAAAGGGTCTTCCCTGAACTGGAAACAAACATCCTGGGACCGGTTTCAGGGTGACTGCCACTGGATTCAAGCTAGCCCGGCTGATATGGGGTGTTACCCTGAAACTGGTCCCAGGATGCTTGTTTCTGGTTCAGGGAAGACCTGGCTTGGCAGTTCGGGCTGTACTGTTTCCATGAGGCACAGGGTCAAGACTGATTTGCATATAGCGGAGTCTGATCTGAAGTGGTGAAGTGAGCTAAAGAATAATGTTGACTGATCTGTGACTGGGGGTGAGTGTCTGAAAAGTTTCAGCGCTCCGTCCATCATCTCCTTGTGTTTGTTTTGTTCGCCCTAAGTTTGCAGGGTATGCCCAGACGTGGGTCCCTTGCTCACTTTGCCACTGGATTCAAGCTAGCCTGGCTGATGAGGGGTGTTACCCCTAGACCGGTCCCAGGGTGCTTGTTTCTGGTTCAGGGAAGACCTCGCTTGGCAGTTCGGGCTGGACTGTTCCCATGAGGCACAGGCAGGGCCGGACTGGGAACCGAAACCGGCCCTGGCAAACTGCTCAGCCGGCCCCACCCCCCCCTGGGGTGAGGGGGGTGCAGCCGAGCAGTTTGAGAGGGCCGGTTTCAGTCGATTTTGTTACAGGGGGCCGATATTGCCGACCCCCAGTAACAAAAATGGCCCCCCAGGGGACCAAAACCGGCCCCCACCCTAGCGGCCCACCGGGGAAACGCCCGGTGCCCGCTACGGCCAGTCCGGCCCTGGGCACAGGGTCAAGACTGATTTGCATATAGCTGGGTCTGAACTGAGGTTGCGAAGTGAGCTAAAGAATGATGATGGATTCAACCCAGATCTGTGACTGGGGGCGAGTGTCTGAAAAGTTTCAGCGCTATGTCCATCATCTCCTTGTGTTTGCTAAATACAGCGAGTTGCCATAATCAAGGCGTGATAAGATTAGACCTTGAATCATGATTCTCCATGAATCTACTGGGGGAGGGCGTTTCAGAACCTTTCTCAGGGCTATCAAAAGACCGAAACAGCTGCCAGCCACCCTTTTTGCCTGGGAGGCTATGGTCAATTGGTTGTCCAAGGACATCCTTCGGCTCTTTACTTCTGACTTAGGTGATGGACGTTTGTCTAGGGGAGATCACCAAATGATCTCATCCCAAAGAGATGGATTATTTCCAAAAACCAGAACCTCGGCTTTCCCACCATTCAGTTTCAAAGAACTAGCTGCCATCCACTGAGACACTTTTACTAGGCAGCTGTTGAGTCTCGTGGAGACAGAATCCATATCCGGTGACAGTGTAACAATCAGCTGGGTATCGTCATTGTAGAATGCCATCTTTAAACCGAAGAAACATGATATCCGATAAAGGGCAGACATAAATATTGAAAAGCGTAGGGCTCAAAGACCAGCCCTGTGGGGCACCACAAAACAGCTGATGACTGGAAGAGAGGAACGGCCCCTCACTGACCTGGAAACTGCGCTTATTCTAGAATAAGACCAGCCACTTCAGGGCCTTCTCAGTAATGCCGACTTCTTCCAGTCAGCGAAGTATAGGGTGGGCGACCATATCGAACGCAGCGCTCAGATCCAAAAGGATCAGTGCCACTGATTCACCCTGATCCATCACCATCTTCAGATCCACTGTGGCCCTCAGTTGAACTGTTTCAGTGCTACAGCCTGTGCAAAAACCAGTCTGAGTAGGGTGAAGAATGTTATTGGTTTCCAAATGATCAGTGATGTGTCTGTTGATCACTTTCTCTAGAATTTTTCTGACACCCGGTAAGTCAGAGATGGGTCTATAGTTTTCTAGAGCTTCAGGGTCAAGATTGGGTTTCTTTAATAGTGGCTGAAGGATTGCACGTTTCCATTCATTTAGAACACTGCAGCTCTTCAAAGAAAGGTTAAACAGGTCCGTCAGAGTGGTAAGCATCATGGTACCCCCTTTAGTATGATGTCAATTGGAGCTGAGTCAAGGGGAGAGCCAAATTTGATCGATTGATGCCACAGCCATGACATCCTCACTGGTCAGTTGTAGAAAGGTGTTGAGTGAAGTTTCAATATCTGTTCCTCTTATGCTATTATCTATATTATTCCCATAGTTTGATGAGCCTGATAGGGTATTATAGATGTCTGTGCCCTTGCTGAGAAAGGGATTAGCTAGAGATTCACATCGTTCTATTGATGCATTAGGCGGGGTTTCAGGAGAATCGTAATTTAGAAAGGCATTTACGATATTATAAATCTCTTTAGATTAGATTACATTTATAAAGCGCAACGATTGTCCAAAGGGCATCTTTGCACTAGCTGTAGAACTGCAAGAGCCAGCAAAACAAAAACACAAAAGGAAAGAAAATATTAGCAAGGGGAGGAGAAAAGCCAGGTTTTTAGCTGTTTCCTAAAACTGATCAAGTTTGGCTGAGACCTGATATTTAATGGCAGTTGATTCCACGCTATGGCATTTATAAAGCTCCTACTGCCCCAAGAAGCTTTATGAATCGTAGGCACTTCCTTAGTCCAAGATGAAGCTGAGTGCAAACATCTATTAGGAGAGTAACAGCTCATTTGATTCTGTAAATATTCAAGGCCAGTTTCATGGAGGGCTTTATGTGCCACACAAAGTGATTTGAAGACAATTCTACTCTTAATCGGCAGCCAATGGAGCTCTTTAAGTTCACTATTGGCAGACTTCTATTTTGTTTTAGATTTTTCAAAAGCCGAACTGCCGCAAATTCCAGCCTCTGAAGCTTTTTTAACAAACCTTGTTGGGCGGCTAAATATATAGCATTACAGTAATCAAGGCGCGAAGGAGCCAGGGAGATCTCACTGTAACTTGAAGATCAATGGGAATAAATGGCAAAATCTTTTTTAAAGTTTTCAAAAGATAGAAACAGGACGAGGTCAAGTCCTTTATTTGATCTTTGAAAATAAGTTTAGAGTCAAAGATCACTCCCAGATTTTTTACCTTGGGGACCGGTGATGGAGGAGGGCCGAAACTATAAGGCCACCAGGAGGAATTCCAGAAAGACAGATTCGATCCAAAAAGTAGCACCTCCGTCTTCTCGGAGTTTAATTTTAAGCAATGTGTTTCCATCCAGTTGCCTATGGCAGACATACAGTGGTTAAATCTTTTATCAACCTCCTCAACATTGGAATGAATTGAGATGACAATTTGTGTGTCATTAGCATAAGATATTGTACTAAAACCATAAGATCTAATCAGAGCAGCAAGAGAAGCTGCGTAAATATTAAACAGTGTGGGGCTCAAAGAAGACCCCTGCTGGACACCCCACATCAAAGAAAACGTGCTGGAAGTAAAATCTCCGTCAGTAACCGACTGAGTTCTATCACAAAGAAAGGAAATCAGAATGTTAAGAGCAGAGCCTTAAAGTCCAGTCTCACTTAATTGTTGAATTAAGACTCGATGGCTCACAGTGTCAAAGGCCACCGGAAGTTCCAAAAGGACTACCGCTGCCTTTCCCCCGTTGTCCAAAATACCTCTGATCTCCTCAGTTGCCACTAACAGAGCAGATTCCATGCTGTGTAATTTTCTGAAACCAAACTGAGCTCCATCTAAGCTTTTGTTCAGCTCGAGAAAATTCGAAGCGCCTCACTAAGATTTTTGCCTGCAAAGGAAGTCTAGAGCTAGGTCGGTAATTTTTCTCTATGGTTCAATCTAGAGTGGGTTTTTTCAGTAGGGGAAGGATTGATGCTCTCTTCTATTCAGTAGGGAAATTGCCTGTTTCCATGATTTTATTTAGCACAGTTGTGAGTGGGGAAGCCACAATATGGGCCAGCCCATGAAAATTGTCAACCGGACAAAAGTTTGCAAGGGCCCCAGACTTGGTCTTTAATATTAACTGGGCCACTTCCTCCGTTGTAAGAGATGGAAAGATACTCAGAGGAGGGATCTTATCGATAGAACGTGTGGTGCTAACTGTTTGGGCAGCACATCCCATTCCTACCTTAACCCCTTCTGTGCTCATGACGGAATGGTTCCGTCATGAGCACACTTGCACAAAATCCCTCTGCTGTAAACAGAGGAGCTTCCCCAACCTACCAAGGCATTTTTTTTGTTTTCATTGTAATGACAATCGCGTGCATGGCGCGCTGATGTGGGAAATAGCCATTACTACGCATCTTTATTACATTGCATGCGCTTTTACAACGCATGCAATGTAAAAATAAAATGGCGATCCACCTCGTTGTGAGGAAACAGAGGCTCTTCCGTTTCCTCGCAACGACATGCACCGCCCCTCAGAGCCGACGTGAAGCAAGAACCAGGAGGAGAGAGGAACCATGAGGAGAGAGAGGTAAGGGGCATTGGGCATGGTGTGGGGGTTACTTTTTATGGGTAAAAGGGGGTCGGGTGGGTTGTGTGTGTAGTGCAGGGTAGTGTTGGGGGGTCGTGCAGGGTAGTGTTTAAGTGTAGGGAAAGGACGGGGGAGGGTCGTGCTGGGGGTAGTGTTTTAGGGTTTAGGGTAGTGTTGTGGTGTCTGTAGTGCAGGGTAGTGGTTCAGGGTAGTGTCGGGGGTCGTGCAGGGTAGTGTTTAAGTGTAGGGAAAGGACTGGGGGTCAGGGGAGGGTCGTGCTGGGGGTAGTGTTTTAGGGTTTAGGGTAGTGTCGTGGTGTCTGTGTAGTGCAGGGTAGTGTTTTAGGGTTTAGGGTAGTGTCGGGGGGGTCGTGCAGGGTAGTGTTAAGTGTAGGGAAAGGACTGGGGGTCGGGGAGGGTCATGGTGGGGGTAGTGTTTTAGGGTAGTGTTGTGGTGTCTGTGTAGTACAGGGTAGTGTTTTAGGGATTAGGGTAGTGTGGGGGGTCATGCAGGGTAGTGTTAAGTGTAGGGAAAGGACTGGGGGTCGGGGGAGGGTCGTGCAGGGGTACTAAATTAGGGTTTAGGAAAGGGCAGGGTAGTGTAACTTACCTTTCATACTTTTACCATGAGTAAATGGGGGGACGGGGGAGATGGGCACAATGGCACACATGCACAATCAAGAATAGCACACTGCACACCCACAATGGCTCTGGGTCATGCCCCTGATCTCCTTGGCATACTGCAGCACACATAGAAACAGCAAGTGGGCCCCCGTCCACAATGTGCACAGAGGGGGCACTCCCCACACATCACTAATCTCACAACAAACCCATGCACATGTGCCGAACCCAGCAAAGTGGCGTGTCAGTGAGCCACACTGACAATGCAAGTGACACTGCATGACGATAGCATGGCTGCAGTCAATATACCATGGCATGTTGCACGCCACGACACTGAGGTGGCTGAGTGTGGACCACATCCGTAAAGGAGCAGGTCACACTCTGACACATCCACCTGCACAAACAACCCCTGTCCTCAACAACACACCTGCGGACAAACCATGCCCCACAGTCCCAACTCCCACCAAGAGCCCAATTTACCCAAGTATGCAACATCTCAGCACTGTAGAAGCACAGAAGTCAAGGCACACCGCCTGAAAGGGATAAGGGCCAGCCACATCAGAGCTGCAGGGGCGACTCTCCCAAAATGCAGCACACACAATATTCAGAGCACATCAACATTGTGGTATGAACTGCAACACGTTCACAACAGAACAGAGGACCCAAGTGGTGCCGCTTGTGTGTAGAAACTGGCCAATGACATTTGGCATAGCAGGGAAACGTGGGATGAAAATGTACTAGTACAAACACACATCCGTGATGTTGTCGAAATGTCCACTGTCCCGCATCAAATAGGCAGCTCCTCCCAAACAGTCACAATGTACATTGTCATGCAGTCTGTATGTAAATTTGTACAATGCGTCAACATACATGTGAACACAATGTTAAACTGCATCTACCCTTCACATTGCAGAGGGAGAACCAACACCTCCTGCAGAGCAGACCCAACTTCTCTTCACTGATGACGAAGAGGACCACACCACCATCGACCCCGACGCCCTCCAACAGCTCATGGACACCCTCAGGACCCCACGCCCAGGAGCAGGGCAGCCCAGCTGCATCGAGGAAACCCCACCCCCTGCACAGACCACACAGCAGGAAGCACCTACACCACGGCTGACTCCCAGGACCCCCACGAACAACACATGGCCTTCCAACGCCGTGTGTTGGAGTGCCAGGAGAAGGTGGCTGATCAGGTGCGGGTGGGGTTCGACCGCATGGCAGCCAAACTTGATGCCATACATGGGTGTCTGATTCCCATCAGGGACCACTTTCAGTCCCTAACTGACACCCACAGTCCGCTCCATGCTCTCCAGCGATCCATGGCTGACATCCCTGGAGTCATGATACTGAGACAAGAACAACTGTCCAGTCAGAGTGGCTCCAGCGATGTCTGCCGGGAGTTGGGACAGATGCGGGGGCTCATGGAGAACATGGTGCGGATGACGGCGGACAGGATGGCTGCCAAGGCTGCACACCAGCGGGATGTGGCTGGGGCCTTCAATGCCCTGCAGCACATTGTCATGGCATTGCTGCCTCTAGGCCTTGCTCAGATGAGTGCTGCTGCAGCTTCTACATCCACATCTTCGCCCCCTGATGGCTCAGTGCCTCACAGTGCGGCAGGCAATCCACCACCACCCAGGTGTGAGGCACATGTGCCATCAGAGGACGAAGATGCGGGTGAACCAACCTTACTGGTAAGGAGGAGGCAGTAGCATTCATCTCCGCAAAATGGCGGGTTTCTGCTTGGTCCTGCCCTTTGCATCATCACCTTCCACTGTCCCCCGATACACACTACGACACTCACCTTGGACCTCGACATGGACTGCCATCTCCTGTTTGGTTACCAATGACACAGCGATCAGACTGCGGACTGAACTCTTCCCCTTCCGATGTACTTGTCATTCCCTGAAGGACTTTGGCTGGCGCTCCACGGGCCAATAATGTGAAGTGGGGTTTGCATGGCCCTGTACTGCTCCAGCTGCAACACTCCACTGGATGTGAATTAAACATTCAGAATCGCACAGATGTGTCATGCCTTTGATCATTCACGTATGTGAGTATGGTTGAATGTAGGGTGAGAGATTCCCCCTGACGTCCATGTTGCTCATGTCGTGGAACTTGAGTGATAGGGTGCAACAGTGCCGATTGCGGTCCGGGTGGCGTAGTCACTACAACAGGGACACACGCATCAATTACTTCCATGTCCAGCCCAGAACTGGAGCACGCCCAGAGCCCCGGGTTCATTGTTCCCACCCCTACGCTGGCTTGCCATACGCCAGGCCAGTCCACTCCGCTTACGCTTACAGGGGGGGACAACAAAGCTAAATGTCCCAGGTCGTCCCACTCCCTGAGGGCTCGTTCAGACCCACGCCACACCCATCCAGCACAGGCGTCACAGGACATGTGACCCTGCCAATCAAAGGGGCCTAGCACGTCACATACCCCACTGCCGGTGTGGTAGTCTGGGGGGGGGGGGCCTGGGGGTGGTGGCAGTGGGTGTTGTGGCCTCTTGGGGCTCCGAGCTGCATGATCAGTAGCTCCATGGCATCTGTTGTTCTTCTGGTGTGGCTGTGGGCTGGGCTCCCTTTCATGGTGCAGGTTGTCTTCCGACTTAACACCAGGTAAGAGCAGGTGGTAGATCCATGCTGCTAACGCGCCTTATCGCAGTTTTTTTAATCTTATCGCCGATCTGGCTGGTCGTTGAGAATGTTGCGAAGTGGTGTTTTCGCTGCTTTTTGCAAGGGAACGCCTACTCTGCATATCATTAGCGTTAGTTGTCGGTTTCATTTGTGGCGATGTTTTTTGCGGCTGCTATCGCAGGAAAACTGGTGATATCGGCTGTTAGCACCTGCTTGTGAATGGTGCGATAAATTTATCACCACTTTGGCTGCGATAAAGTGCCGCTAACTCGGCGATAAGTCCTTGGGAATATGCCCCAGGAAGTTTTGGTGCTCATACAGAAGCTCACTCTGGAGGTGGACGCACCGTCACGAGAATATATTTGCTGTCCCATTGAGACTTCTGGGTGAATGAAAGGGATTCCCAGTCGAGTTGACCAGAATGTTGTGCTGTACTCAAAGGTGATGTACGAGTTATGAGTTTCATTGCTCTGTGATGTTTTCATGTTGTGCTCTTTATAACTGATTCTCTCATTTGACAGTGTTTATTCCTGGCATTTGGCAGTGCTTGTTTCTTGCATTGGACATCCATTATTATTATCTGCTTATGTTTTGCTCAATTATTATTTGATTTGTGTTTCATATATATTATTATTTGTGTGTGTTTTGTTATTATCTGCTTATGTTTTGCTCCATTATTATTTGACTTGTGAATGTTTCATTATTTGCGTGTGGCTTACCATTATTATCTGCTCATGTTTTGCTTTCTTATTATTTGACTAGTGAATGTTCCATTATTATCTGCTTGTGTTTTATCTCATGCATTTGATTACATGTGAGTGTTTTATTATTACTTGCTTGTGCGCGCACACACACACATATATATATATATATTATCTACTGGCGGTCGCCAGTAGATAGTTATAGTTAAAACCTATTATCCATAGGAAATCCGCGACATTCTATTTGAAATAACGTTGGCGCCGGTTGACGAATCTTCGCGAAAGTTTCCAACTTGTTGGGGCGCTCCGGTCCGCTCCTATCCTGAAAGTCTCGGGGTGATACGTCAAGCGGGGGCCGAGAAAAAGGGGGTCCCAAAACGCGTTTTCCCCATTCATTTTTCCATAGGAACCTTTAGTCGCAGCTACAGCCCGAACTGCTGAACGGAATTACACCAAATTTGGCAAAGAGGTAGCCCTTGGTTCAGTGTCGTGCCTTTTGCTTAAATGGTGTAAATCCGTTCAGTAGTTCCTGAGAAAATCAAAAGTAAAGTCACATATATATCTGGGCGGAGCCTAACCACACATGTCATCATGAGATCTGATTGGCTGTCAGCACTTCATCCTGGAATTGCTGGCAGCCATCTTGGGACCAATATAAATGATAGTACCTCATTGAAATGCATTGTAGTGAATAGAAGATTTTGAGGGTCACCAAAAGGAGAACTATAAAGGGTGATAACAGGCTTTAGTTACATTAGAATTTATTTGTTGATGATACCATACTAATTTTAGGAATTGTGGTGTATTCTAAGGTGATTTTACCATGTGAAAAACCTTCTGCTGGGATATCATGAATCATGTTTGAGAGAACACTATTTTCTCATGCTTGTCCCATGGAGGTTTGGAAGGTGCTCCAGAAGCTAAAATGAGAGCATATTTTCTGTAAATTCACATTATCTTTCTCACTCATGTGAGAATGAAGTCTGACATTCTCAGTAAAACATGTACATCCAACAAGGGCAGAGACTGTCAGTTGATTCCTTTGTGTTCTACTGCAGCTTCCCAGAGTGTTCTAAAGAACAACTAGAGTGCTAACAGCCTTACTTATGACAAAAGTATGGCACACCTGAAGCCATCTTGATTGGAATAAACTGGTAACACTTAAACAATTTAATTTAAAAAGGAACAAAATGATGGGGTTCATTTTGTCATAGAAATTATGGTTAGTGCTGTAGAAAGATAAATTAGGACATGTTTCAAGTGTGATCTCAAATATCTTCCTGTTATATTTCAACAGGAGCAGCCTGCCAGTTGATGCCTTTGTGTTCTACTGCAGCTTCCCAGAGTGTTCTAAAGAACAACTAGAGTGCTAACAGCCTTACTTATGACAAAAGTATGGCACACCTGAAGCCATCTTGATTGGAATAAACTGGTAACACTTAAAACATTTTATTTAAAAAGGAACAAAATGAGGGGTTCTTTTTGAAATAGAAATTATGGTTAGTGCTGCAGAAAGAAAAATTAGGGCATGTTTTAAGTGAGATCTCAAATCCTCTTCTATTTCATTAGAAAATTCTGACATGCAGACTGAAACAATCACTTTCAATACCAGCAGCAGACTACCAGTTAACTCCCTGGTGAGCAGTAGCTTTACTCCAGTGATCTAATGAGCAATTAGAGTGCTAACATTCTGAATTTATGGCAGATGTGAGACACATCTGAATGCCTTCTTGATGGAATCAAAGTAAAAAACTGAAAGCATTTCCTACTGAGGAGACTGCAGTAAATGAAGAAATTAGGAAACTTCATAACAAAGAAGTCTTCCAAGATGGCCACCAGTGAAAAAAGAGCCCAAATGTAGCACAAATATTACCCAGATGTAGCCCACATATAGCCCAATGACAAAAGTGTGCAAAACACTTTTTATTTTTAGTTTTTTTGCAGTTTTATGTAGTGCAGACTGGTCAGGTATTGGAGCATTGCATCTTAAAACATGACCCCCTACACTACAAAAACACCACTGCACCACCTTAAACCCTAAAACACTACCCCCAGCACGACCCCCTACACTACACAAACACCACTGCACTACCCTAAACCCTAAAACACTACCCCCAGCACGACCCCCTACACTACACAAGCACCACTGCACTACCCTAAACCCTAAAACACTACCCCCAGCACGACCCCCTACACTACACAAACACCACTGCACTACCCTAAACCCTAAAACACTACCCCCAGCACGACCCCCTACACTACCCAAACACCACTGCACTAACCTAAATCCTAAAACACTACCCCCAGCATGACCCCATACACTACCCAAACACCACTGCACTACCCTAAAACATGACCCCCTACACTACACAAACACCACTGCACTACCCTAAACCCTAAAACACTACCCTCAGCTCGACCCCCTACACTACACAAGCACCACTGCACTACCCTAAACCCTAAAACACTACCCCCAGCACGACCCCCTACACTGCCCGAACACCACTGCACTGCCCTAAACCCTGAAACACCAGCCCCTGCATGACCCCCTACACTGCCCGAACACCACTGCACTGCCCTAAACCCTGAAACACCACCCCTAGCACGACCCCCTACACTGCCCAAACACCACTGCTCTGCCCTAAACCCTGAAACACCACCCCCTTCACGACCCCCTACACTGCCCGAACACCACTGCACTGCCCTAAACCCTGAAATACCACCAGCATGACCCCCTACACTGCCCGAACACCACTGCCCTAAACCCTGAAACACTACCCCCAGCAAGACCCCCTACACTGCCCGAACACCACTGCACTGCCCTAAACCCTGAAACATCACCCCCAGCAAGACCCCTACACTGCCCGAACACCACTGACCTAAACCCTGAAACACCACCCCCAGCACGACCCCCCTACACTGCCCGAACACCACTGCACTGCCCTAAACCCTGAAACACTACCCCCAGCATGACCCCCTACACTGCCCAAACACCACTGCACTGCCCTAAACCGTGAAACACCAGCCTCATCACGACCCCCTACACTGCCTGAACACCACTGCACTGAACCCTGAAACACCAGCCCCAGCACAACACCCTACACTGCCCGAACACCACTGCACTGCCCTAAACCCTGAAACACCACCCCGTGCATGACCCCCTACACTGCCCGAACACCACTGAACTGCCCTAAACCCTGAAACACCACCCCCAGCGCGATCCCCTACACTGCCTGAACACCACTGCACTGCCCTAAACCCTGAAACACCATCCCCAGCACAACCCCCTATACTGCACGAACACCACTGCACTGCCCTAAACCCTGAAACACTACCCCCAGCAAGACCCCCTACACTGCCCGAACACCACTGCACTGCCCTAAACCCTGAAACATCACCCCCAGCAAGACCCCCTACACTGCCCGAACACCACTGCCCTAAACCCTGAAACACCACCCCCAGCAAGACCCCTACACTGCCCGAACACCACTGCACTGCCCTAAACCCTGAAACACCAGCCCCAGCACGACCCCCTACACTGCCCGAACACCACTGCACTGCCCTAAACCCTGAAACACCACCCCTGCACGACCACCTACACTGCCCGAACACCACTGTACTGCCCTAAACCCTGAAACCCCACCCCCAGCATGACCCCCTACACTGCCAGAACACCACTGCACTGCCCTAAACCCTGAAACACCACCCCCTGCACGACCCCCTACACTGCCCGAACACTACTGCACTGCCCTAAACCCTGAAACACCACCCCCAGCACGACCCCCTACACTGCACGAACACCACTGCACCGCCCTAAACCCTGAAACACTACCCCCAGCAAGACCCCCTACACTGCCCGAACACCACTGCACTGCCCTAAACCCTGAAACATCACCCCCAGCAAGACCCCCTACACTGCCCGAACACCACTGCCCTAAACCCTAAAACACCACCCCCAGCAAGACCCCCTACACTGCCCGAACACCACTGCACTGCCCTAAACCCTGAAACATCACCCCCAGCAAGACCCCCTACACTGCCCGAACACCACTGACCTAAACCCTGAAACACCACCCCCAGCACGACCCCCTACACTGCCCGAACACCACTGCACTGCCCTAAACCCTGAAACACTACCCCCAGCATGACCCCCTACACTGCCCGAACACCACTGCTCTGCCCAAAACCCTGAAACACCAGCCCCAGCACGACCCCCTACACTGCCCGAACACCACTGCACTGCCCTAAACCTTGAAACACCAGCCCCTGCACGACCCCCTACACTGCCCGAACACCACTGCACTACCCTAAACCCTGAAACATCACCCCCAGCACGACCCCCTACACTGCCCGAGCACCACTGCACTGCCCTAAACCCTGAAACACCAGCCCCAGCACGACCCCCTACACTGCCCGAACACCACTGCACTGCCCTAAACCCTGAAACA
>CAWUFW010030292.1:0-17504 GCA_963921515.1 Calotriton arnoldi
GGCCCCCATGAGTAGGGGTGGTGGTAGTGACAGGCATCCAGCCCCCCATGAGTATGGGTGGTGGTAGTGGTAGGCATCCAGGCCCCCATGAGTAGGGGTGGTGGTAGTGACAGGCATCCAGCCCTCCATGAGTAGGGGTGGTGGTAGTGGTAGGCAACCAGGCCCCCATGAGTAGGGGTGGTGGTAGTGGTAGGCATTCAGGCCCCCATGAGTAGGGGTGGTGGTAGTGACAGGCATCCAGCCCCCCATGAGTAGGGGTGGTGGTAGTGGTAGGCATCCATCACCCTATGAGTGGGGATGGTAGTAGTGACAGGCATCCAGGCCCCCATGAGTAGGGGTGGTGGTAGTGGTAGGCATCCATCCCCCTATGAGTGGGGATGGTAGTAGTGACAGGCATCCAGGCCCCCATGAGTAGGGGTGGTGGTAGTGACAGGCATCCAGCCCCCCATGAGTAGGGGTGGTGGTAGTGGTAGGCATCCATCCCCCTATGAGTGGGGATGGTAGTATTGCTAGGCATCCAGCCCCCCATGAGTAGGGGTGGTGGTAGTGGTAGCCATCAGGCCCCTATGGGTGTGTATGGCATTGGTGATAGCCATCCCGCCCCTATGGTTCTGCTGTTGCTAGTGTACGTCATTTCTGCATCCCTATGTGTGTGTGACATATGTCGGGTACGTGTCGTTCGTTTGTGTAGTGGGTGTCTGACTTACCGTCTGCGCCGTACGCGTCCGTACCGGTTCCGGTAATAGATGTACAGTATTGGTAGGACCTGCGCGATGGGATTCATGGTTGGTTAGTCTCGTTCGGGTTTCTCGTGGTTTCGACTCATACTCGTAGCTGGCTTGTTCGTCTCGTAGTCGTGGATCGTCTTGTGGCGCGAATCGGAGCTTATGTGCAGCTCTCCCGGATGCTCTGACGTGCCGGACGTAGCGACCAGTTCGGCGCGTACAGAGTGCGCATCGTACTAGTCCGGCCGGAAGGTGCTGTGTATTTACTTCCGTGCGACTCGAATCGGCGTTTACGGATCCAGCTCGGTCGGGGAAATGGAGCTGGAATGGGAACGTACGGCTCGGTCGGATTTTTAGCAGTAATGCGCATCGTACTTGCTCGCTCGGACGACTGTTCGAATCGTTCTGGAAAAACGCGTTCGGCTCGTATTTTTTCCGGACGAATCGTATTCGGTGCGCTTCCGGCCGAGATCGGAATCGGCACCATAGTTGTTCAGATAAGTCGTTAATACAACTTCGTGGTTTAGGATGTTTCCCGTGTCAGTGGAAGCACTGCCTTTGGGGATGTATGAACATGTGTGCGTATGAATGGGATATATTTGTACGGGTGACTGAGAGCCTGTGTCATATGTACTTGCTGCATATAACATACCTTTCTCCATATGTGGCACAGTTACATGTATAACACAAACATACAATCCTTTTTCTTCAATGGGAGAAATTTAAAGTGCAGACAAATATTCAGCCAAAAAATTCATAATATGGAATATTTTTATGCACTTTAAATTTCTCTCATTATAAAAAAGGCTGTGTTTTTCGATTATACTTAAGGCACAGTGTACTGGGAGTAAGGAGCCTGCTGTTTGTAAGTGTCACACTTAGAAATGGGTGAAAATTGAACTGAAGAGTTCACTTAATCAAGGGGTGTGAGAAGTTGGCCTGGTATATGCTGTTCACTAATTAAAGTGGACACCTTGCACCAGAACAATTCGACTCTTATGGTAGATAGGTTTAAGACAACCTTTATAGAAAGCTATCCTAGTTGTAGCTCTGGAGAGCAGCCTTCAGGCTAAGTCTTGAAGGAATGTAAAGCGGCTTGTTTTACCACACAATCTCTTGAATCACCAAATGAAAAGACACCACACAGGTATATATATCAAATATATATGTATTTATTATTAACAACTCTCTACTAATCTCTTTATGAGATTAGAAGTCAAGGACATATGCACAAATCAACGTTTCACAATAAGTTTAGCACAATCGAATATCACAATCTTAGTTTGCTAGACCTAGGTCTAGGGCATCTAGAATCGAGGGACCCCCAAGAACCACCCCAGGTAGTTGTAGGAGACCCACAGGGGACGGACGCGGTGACCTGGCACCGGTGCGAATCCTGTACGAGTCTATGCACTCAGACGCGATTGAGATATCAATGTTAAAGGTCCCTTGCGTGTTTGAGGCGAACACACCGATCGGTCCTTGTGCGAGTCGAAGGACGCGGTCACAGATAGAGATGCAAGGGAGATGGACGCGCTGTGTCTAACACAGACGCGAACCTTGTGCGAGTCAGTGCAATGGAGATCTCAGAGTTACAGGCCCTTTGTGTGTTCGAGGCGAACACCGATCGGACTCAGTACGAGTCGAAGGATACAGTTTTAGATAGTGTTGCAAAGGAGATGGACGCGGTGTGTCTAACACAGACGCGAACCCTGTACGAGTCAGCGCAATTGTCGTACTCTAGAAAGTTAGAGTTTTAGGACACTTCTAGGGAAGCTACAAGCTAGTCACTTACAGGGTAAGTAGTTCTAGGGCCCACACCCACAGGAGCACCGTAGTGCTGAAGTTACCTCACCCAGGGGAGCCGGGTGCATAGGTGTTCTTTGGTGTCGGGTCGCGGCGTCGTTTTCAATGGGAGCCAGTGAAGACTTGCTGCTTGCGGCGACAGGAGAAGTGTCCGGAGGAATCCAAGCCTGGATTCGGAAGATGGAAGACCTGAAAGCAGAGGGGACAGTGTTCAAAGTCACTTGGCAGTGACTCGGGGCAAGGAAGATGGATGCCCACCGTCGTCGCAAGATTCAGGTCGTTCGCGGTTGCCTTGACTCTTCAGCCACGAGGTCCAGGAGGTGTCGATGATGACCAGGAGCTGGAATCGGCGTGTCCCACGATGTCTGCAGCTTACTGTGGTGTGGTCGACTCGATCGGAGCCAACAAGCCTTGGTAACAGCAAGTCTCGGGGAAAGTGTGAAGAGGCAATGGCGCAGACCAGCAAGGTCTGGGGGACTCACCCAGCGAGGATAAGTCAGGGCAGGCCTGGAGCAATCAGGGGAGCCCTTTGGTTCTTTTAGAAAGTCTTCTGGGGACCCACAAGCTGGCTGGCAAGGGATCGCAAAGACGCCTCGGGAGGATTCACTCACAGGGGCCCACGGTCACTCGGGACGTGGTAGGCCTCTGATCTTAAGAGGGATTCCTGCTGGAGGCTGGGACCACACGTGGTCCAAAGCAAAAGTTTGTGGAATGTTGTGAAGGGGTTGCACTCAACAATAGTGCACGGTACCCAGGGGTCGCGGTTCCTCGTTACTCTTGGGGTCCACTGGCCTCAGCTTCGCTGGGGCTCACGATAGCCTTTGAGAAGTCAGGAAATCCACTTCTTGGGCTGCAGGGACTTCGGACTCCGGCGGGAGCGGCGTAGTTTGCGACCATTGTTTGTAGTTTTTGGTGCCTGCCAAGCAGGGGAGTCACTCCTTGACTCCAAGGGAGATTCTTCAGTCTTCCAAAGGTAGTGGAATGTCGAAGGTCCGGGATTCTTCTTGTAGAGCGTCATCCAGGGAAATCTAGGGTGCAATGCACAGGTTCCCCTCTTATACTAAAAGAAAGGGAGGGACTAGCTCTATGACCCTACCTATGGGAGGGTCAGGGAGTGGGTGGCTACACCCACTTCCCTTTGTCCAGTTTCGCGCCAGAGCAGGGACAGGTAGCCCCTGAGCCGGTTTGAACTGGCATATGCACAGAGGAGCCTTCTGCTCCCCAGTGCAGGACTTCAAAGCACTCTAAGAGTGCACCCACCCAGCCCCAATACACTAAACCCTGTCTGGGAGGTGGTCACACCCCCTTGGGACAGGATATCTATTGTTGGGCTTCCTCCACTGCGAGTGTTGGTCATCAGCAGGAGGGCAGCCCAGTGTCTGTGACGGGTGGCATCCATTTTGTGATGCCAGGGCTCTGCAGGATTCTACCGCGTTTCCGCAGTAGGTACATGTCTATCCCTCTAGAAGGGTGGAATGCTACCCCCGCCGCCAGGACTGGCGGGGGGGTAGTATTCCAAGGTGTTTGACACCAAACACGACATGTTTCGATGCAGCCATTCCAAAGTTAGCATTTTACTGCGAGGATATAATGCACTTAAAAGTATATGGTTTAACCGCATCCACAAACAGCACCAGAGAATGGACTCTGAGAGCTGCAGAGGGGCCCTGCTCAGGCAGAGGGACCCCCTCACATAGAAGCCAAGCACCCTGCCCTCAGGATTGATAGGGCCTGCCTTAGGGGTGACTGATAGGGTTATATGTGTGTGTAGGAGAGATATAGGGAACCTATATCTCAGTGAGGGGTGCTAGCACTTCCTCACTCAGGCTGCAGTAGCAGGCCTGTGGTGTCAGATTTAGTCTGCTTCCCAGGGGTGGTATAATACATGCTGCAGCCCCTGGTAGGCCTGTGAAGTACCTATGCCCTTGGTACCTAAGGTACCATATACTAGGGACTCATAAGGTACCACAGTATCCAATCACTAGTGCACCTAGAGTGCACTCCAAATCGTTTAGAGAGAACAGAGAGGCTGGGGCCCTGATTAGCAGGGGCCCAGCCAGACTAAAGCCAGAAACCAGTGTAAACATCAGAAAAAAAGTGGGGGCAACATAAGAGGCAGATCCTACTCTCCTACACAGGGTGATCATATTCAACATTACTAAGCGGAAAACCATGGCACCGCCTCCTCGGAGATGGTGGAATGGGATGCATTTAAAATGGTGACACAAGGTGTGTTTAATTATTTGCATGACTGACTAGGTGTGTGAGTACCTCTATGGATGAGTGGCAGTGTTTGAGTGTCTATATAGGAGTATGAGTGCATTTGATAGTCCTGTACTGAGTGACCGTAAGTATGAGTGACTGTACGGGTGAGTGAGTGGATGTGTGTGTAGACCTAAGAATCAGTGAGTGGGTATGTAGTTATTGGTGTTGGAGTGTCTATGGTTTTACGAATGGCAGTCTGTAATTTAGAGTGGGTGTATCAAAGGTTATATTAGGGTGTGAGGAGGTGCATCAGATTATCACGTGGATGATGTCATCAGTGATGTCATCAGTGATGTCATTTGAGATGTCATCAGTGATGTCACTGACCATGTCATGAGTGATGTAATATGTGACGTCATCAGTAGTGCATTGCTGGGCGCGAGTTATAGTTAGCTGAACTAACTATAACGGGGAATTTCATGGGTTTTGTACGAGTGCAATGTCCAACTAACTATAACTGTCCCTAAAACCTATGGTTTTTTCAGTGAATTTGTAAGGTTTTTTAAATGCTAATTTCTAACTATAACGTGCCTGAAACCTATGGTTTTTTCAGTGAATTTCAAAGGTTTTTTAAATGCTAATTCCTAACTATAACATGTCTGAAACCTATGGTTTTTTTCAGTGAATTTCAAAGGTTTAGTAAATGACAATTTTTAAATGTATTAATTGTTATATTTATTTTTTTGATACTGATTTACTACATTTTTTAAACTATTTATTTTTAGATATTTTATTTTTTAATTACATTGTAATTACATTATACATTACATTACAAAATATACTTTCTCAGAATGAATTACTTTAGTTTAAATACTTTGCAAATAGGCAATAGACTTTTAAGTACAGTAGTTACAGTTGTTGCAATGGGCAACACAATTTCAAACACAATGCAACATTGAGCTCAATGTGAATTTCTAGTTAAATGCAATTAGTTACTTTATGGATTACTTTTTCTAACCACAGGACTGGATCCTAGATTCAGTCCTGGGACATCTCCTGTAAACAGTTGAGTAAAAGCGTTTTGGTTACAGTAGTGATTTTTAAGGAATATTATTGTATTTTAAAAGTTGACACTTCGAAACTTTTTCACATAGAATCACCAATGTTATCCTATAGGAGGAAATTCACTTACCAGGTAAGTAGTGTTATCGTTACTTTTTCTTACTCAGTGGTGGATCCTGGATCCAGCACTGGTGCATCTCCTGTAAACAGTTGAAAGAATGCGTTTAAGTCATACAGGCGATTTTTAAGGAATATTTGTAGTTTGTGAAAATCGACACTTTGAAACTTTTCTGCTGAAAACCAGACAGTGGATTCCTATGGAAGGAAATACAAGTTACTGGTAAGTACGGTTAGAATTACTTTTCAGGGTCAGTGCTGGGCTAAAAGATGCAGCACTGGGTTCTCTCCTGATAACAGGTGAGTAAATTGGAATTCGTAGTTCGGCTGATTTTAGAGGAATATTATAAAGTTCCAAAACTCCACACTTAGAAGAATTTCCAAGTGAAACCAGTCAATGTTAGCCTATGGAAGGAAATTCAAGTTACTGGTAAGTACGGTTAAAATTACTTTTCAGGATCAGTACTGGGCTCAAAGATGCAGCACTGCGGTCTCTCCTGATAACAGGTGAGTAAATCGGAATTCGTAGTTCGGCTGATTTTAGAGGAATATTTGCACAATGGTGAAGGAAGGGGTGGGGCCTGAGGTGACATGTCTGCAAACGCCCTGTGGCGCGTTTTAAATTGGAGAATTAATTCCTCCTCAATCCCGAGGGTCCCTAGGGGCCAACTAGCCCACCAGATACCTCCAGTATGCGCCAGAGAGCTGCGTTGCAGAGAGGTGTTCAGAGGCCACGCCCCTTTTGCACCTCTCTGCAACGCAGCTCTGTGGCGCTTTCTGGACGTACCTGGTGGGCTAGTTGGCTCCCAGGGACCCTCAGGATTGAAGGGGATTTAATTCCCCATCTTAAAACGCGCCACGGGGCCTGTTTGCACACATATCACCTGAAGCCCCGCCCCTCCCTTCACCACTGTGCAAACGCGCCCCGTGGCGCGTTTTAAGTTGGGGTATTAAGTCCCCTTGAATCATGAGGGTCCCTGGGGTCCAACTAGCCCACCCTGTACCTCCAGTATGCGCCAGGGAGCTGTGTTGCAGAGAGGTGTTCAGAGGCCACGCCCCTTTTACACCTCTCTGCAACGCAGCTCTGTGGCGCTTCTGGACGTACCTGGTGGGCTAGTTGTCCCCCAGGGACCCTCAGGATTGAAGGGGATTTTATTCCCCATCTTAAAACGCGCCACGGGGCCTGTTTGCACACATGTCACCTGAAGCCCCGCCCCTCCGTTCACCAGTGTGCAAACGCGCCCCGTGGCGCGTTTTAAGTTGGGGGATTAAGTCCCCTTGAATCCTGAGGGTCCCTGGAGTCCAACTAGCCCACCGTGTACGTCCAAAAGCGCCACAGAGCTGCGTTGCAGAGAGGTGTAAAAGGGGCGTGGCCTCTGTACACCTCTCTGCAACGCAGCCCCTGGCGCATACTGGAGGTTCCTGGTGGGCTAGTTGGCCCCCAGGGACCCCCAGTATTCAAGGGGAATTCGTTCCTCATCTGCAAACACGCCAGGGGCGCGTTTGCAGAGTGCTGCAAGCAGGGGGCGTAGCCTCCGGCACGATGACGGTCTTTTTATTTATTTTTAAGAAGGGGGCTGTGTGGCCCCCTTCTTTTCTAATCTATTGGCCCTGGGGACCCCATCCCCCAGGGCCTGCCCCCTAATTATTTATTTATTTATTTTTAAATTTGGAAGGGGGCCGCGTGGCCCCCCTCCCGAGGCCTTAATCGGCCCCGGGGACCCCATCCCCCGGGGCATGGCCTTCTTTTTTTTTTTTTTTTACTTATGGAGGGGGGCTGCGTTACCCCCCTCCTCAGGCCACTTATGGCCCCAGGGACCCCATCGCCCGGGGCCGGCCTTTGTTGTATTTTTTTTTTTAAATCCAATTTTGGGGAGGGGGGCTGCGTGGCCCCCCTCCCGGGCCACTTGTAGCCCCGGGGACCCCATCCCCCGGGCTGGCCCTCTCTGTTGGGGACCGTGGGGGTCCCCAATCCCCCACGGTCCCGCCGGCTCCCGCGTCCTCGGGAGCCAGCATTGCTTTTCCACATGGGGAGCTGCTAAGATGCAGCTCCCCGTGTGGAAAAGCAATTGTCTTTGGTTTTGGAAGAGAGAGCAGGTTTCCTGCTCTCTCTTCCAAAACCAAAGCAGTTTGCTATGGCAGGGCGGGAGCCGCGAGGCTCCCGCCCTGCCATAGCAAACTACAGTGTCCCGGGGTGGGCACCCCGGGACACTGCAGGAGCCAGCCCTGGGGGTGGCGGTCCCCAGGGCCATCAAGGGCTCCAGGAGGGGGCCGCGCGGCCCCCTCCCAACATCTTGAAAGCCCCGGGAGGTGGTGGTCCCCGGGCTCTGGAGTCCGTAACGGACCCCCATATGTAAATCTTTAGTGCCCCGGGAGGTGGAAGTCTCGGGCGTGTGGGGGCTCGAGCCCCCCACACAGGTACTTTTAATTTTTAAAAGAAGCCCCGGGGGTGGCGGTCCTCGGGCTTGGGGGCCTTAGAGGCCCCCAATCATAAATTTGATAAACCCCGCATGCCCCCGGGACTTGGCCCACCCGGGGGCCAATTACCAACGAAGCGCGGGAGACCGCGCTTCGTTTTTTTTTTTTATCAGCTGGATCCGCGCACCCAGCGCGTTTTTTGCCGAGTTTTAAAAAACCCTGCCCCCTTTTTGCGTTTTGCGCATTGTTTTTACTGTTTTCTTGTGACTCGGTTCTACCGAGTCACAAGATGGCTGCCAACACTTCCTGGTTTGGAGTGTTGACAGCCAATTAGCATACAGCTGGTCATCTGGAGGGTGCGCGGACCCTCCGCGGCCATAGATATATATGTGTTTTTACTTTTGATTTTCTCAGCAACTACTGAACGGATTTACACCATTTAACAAAAGGGTTCTTTCTGAACCAAGAACTACCTCTTTGCCAAATTTGGTGTAATTCCGTTCAGCAGTTCGGGCTGTAGCCGTGGCTAAAGTTTCCTATGGGAAAACGAATGGGGAAAACACGCTTTGGGACCCCTTTTTCTCGGCCCCCGCTTGACGAATCACCCCAAGACTTTCAGGATAGGAGTGGACCGGAGTGGGCCACAAAGTTTGAAAATTTCACGAAGATTCGTCAACCGGCGCAAGAGTTATTTCAAATAGAATGTTGCGGATTTCCTATGGAAAATAGGTCCTAACTATAACTATCTACTGGCGACCGCCAGTAGATATATATATATATATATATATATATATATATATATATATATATATATATATATATATATATATATATATATATATATATATATATATATATAAAACATATTTAAACTTTACAGAAACGCACAGTCACTGGATGATGTCATCAGTGATGCCATCAGTGATGTCATTTGAGATGTCATCAGTGATGTCATCAGTGATGTCACTGACCATGTCATGAATGATGTAATGTGTGAAGTCATCAGCTGTGCATTGCGGGGGCGCGAGTTATAGTTAGCTCAACTAACTATAACGGCCGAATTTCCCTGGTTTTGTACGAGTGAAATGTCCAACTAACTATAACGTCCATGAAACCTATGGTTTTTTCAGTGAATATATATATATATATATATATATATATATATATATATATGTATATATATATTATCTACTGGCGGTCGCCAGTAGATAGTTATAGTTAGAACCTATTTTCCATAGGAAATCCGCGACATTCTATTTGAAATAACTCTCTTGCCGGTTGACGTATCTTCGCAAAATTTTCAAACTTTGTGGGGCGCTCCGGTCCGCTCCTACCCTGAAAGTCTTGGGGGATTCGTCAAGCGGGGCCGAGAAAAAGGGGGTCCCAAAACGTGTTTTCCCCATTCATTTTCCCATAGGAAACTTTAGACACGGCTACAGCTCGAACTGCTGAACGGAATTACACCAAATTTGGCAAAGAGGTAGTTCTTGGTTCAGAAAGAACCCTTTTGTTAAATGGTGTAAATCCGTTCAGTAGTTGCTGAGAAAATCAAAAGTAAAAGTACATATATATCTATGGGCACGGAGGATTCGCGCACCCTGAGCGCACCCTGCGCGCATCGTCCCGATCACGAGCTGCATGTTAATTGGCTGTCAGCTGGCTGTCAACATTCCGATTCAGGAAGTGTTGGCAGTCATTTTGTCCCTCGGTAGAACCGAGGGACAGAAACAAGTGCGCAAAACGCACAAAGGGGGCAGGGTAGAAACACCCTGACCCCTAGGTCTGCTCAGGGGTCCCACAAGGACCCCCTGGGCAAAAAATTATTATATTTTTTTAAATCGGCAGGATGCGCTCAGGGTGCGCGGATCCTGCCGGAAAATCGAAGCGCGGTCTCCGCGCTCGATAGTTAATTGGCCCTCGGGTGGCCCAAGTCCCGGGGGCATGGTGGGGGTTTTAATTTATGTAGGGGGCCTCTAAGGCCCCTAAGCCCCGGGACCGCCACCCCCGGGCTTTATCTAGAATGATGGCGGGAGGGCTCTTTGCCCTCCCGCTGCCCCGGGGACCACCACCTCCCCGGGCTTCTTTATTTTTTATTGAAAAACCTGTGTGGGGGCTCCAGCCCCCACACGCCCGGGACCACCACCTCCCCGGAGCACTAAACATTTAAATATGGGGGTCCGTTACGGACCCCCAGAGCCCCGCGGACCACCACCTCTCCGGGGCTGTGCACTGAATGGGAGGGGGGCCGCGCGGCCCCCCTCCTGGAGCCCTTGATGGCCCTGGGGACCACCACCCCCAGGGCCGGCTTCCTGCAGTGTCCCAGGGTGCCTACCCCCGGGACACTGCTGTTTGCTATGACAGGACGGGAGCCTCGCGGCTCCCGTCCTGTCATAGCAAACTTGGTTTGCATTTTGAAAGAGAGAGCAGGAAACCTGCTCTCTTTCAAAATGCAAACCCAATTGCTTTTCCACATGGGGAGCAGCATGTTAGCTGCTCCCCATGTGGAAAAGCAATGCCGGCTCGCGCAGGAGGCGGGGAGCCGGCTGGGACTGTGGGGGGATTGGGGACCCCCCCACAGTCTCCAACGTGAGGCCAGGCCCCGGGGGATGGGGTCCCCGGGCCATAAGTGGCCCGGGAGGGGGCCACGCAGCCCCCTCCCCAAAGTTCCCCCAATTTTTTTTTTTAAAAGGGAAAGGCCGGCCCCGGGGATGGGGTCCCCGGGGCCTTAAATGGCCTGAGGAGGGGGCCACGCAGCCCCCTCCAAATAAAAAAATAAAAAATCGAGGCCATGCCCCGGGGATGGGGTCCCCGGGGCCAATACAGGCCCAGGGAAGGGGGCCACGCGGCCCCTTCCCGTTTTTTTTTTTTAAATTTAAAAAAAAAAATGCTCAGGCCCCGGGGATGGGGTCCCCGGGGCCAAAGTGGGCAAGGGAAGGGGGCCACGCAGCCCCCTCCCATTAAAAAAAAACGGAAAAAAACGACCGGCATCGTGCCGGAGGCCCCGCCCCTCCATGCAGTACTCTGCAAACGCGCCCTGGCGCTGCTTGCAGAGGGGGAACGAATTCCCCTTGAATACTGGGGGTCCCTGGGGCCAACTCGCCCACCAGGAACCTCCAGTATGTGCCAGGGGGCTGCCTTGCAGAGACGTGTTCAGAGGCCATGCCCCTTTTTACACCTCTCTGCAACGCAGCTCTGTGGCGCTTTTTGGAGGTATATGGTGGGCTAGTCAAGGGACCCTCAGGATTCAAGGGGACTTAATCCCCCAACTTAAAACGCGCCACGGGGCGCGTTTGCACAGTGGTGAAGGGAGGGCGGGGCTTCAGGTGACATGTGTGCAAACAGGCCCCGTGGCGCGTTTAAGATGGGGATTAAATCCCCTTCAATCCTGAGGGTCTCTGGGGCCAACTAGCCCAACAGGTACATCCAGAAAGCGCCACTGAGCTGCGTTGCAGAGAGGTGTAAAAGGGGTGTGGCCTCTCTACACGTCTCTGCAACGCAGCCCCTGGCGCATACTGGAGGTTCCTGGTGGGCTAGTTGGCCCCTAGGGACCCTCATGATTCAAGGGGACTTAATCCCCCAACTTAAAACGCGCCACGGGGCGCGTTTGCACAGATGTCACCTCAGGCCCCGCCCTCCCTTCACCATTGTGCAAATATTCCTCTAAAATCTGCCTTACTACGAATTCCGATTTACTCACCTGTTATCAGGAGAGACCTCAGTGCTGCATCTTTCAGCCCAGTACTAATCCTGAAAAGTAATTTTACCCGTACTTACCAGTAACTTGAATTTCCTTCCATAGGATATCATTGCCTGCTTTTTGCTGAAAAAGTTTCTAAGTGTTGATTTTTGAAACATACAAATATTCCTCTAAAATCAGCCGAAATACGAATTCCGATTTACTCACCTGTTATAAGGAGAGACCTCAGTGCTGTATCTTTCAGCCCAGTACTGGTCCTGAAAAGTAATATTAACCGTACTTACCAGTAACTTGAATTTCCTTCCATAGGCTAACATTGACTGGTTTCACTTGGAAATTCTTCTAAGTGTTGAGTTTTGGAACTTTAAAATATTCCTCTAAAATCAGCCGAAATACGAATTCCGATTTACTCACCTGTTATCAGGAGAGACCTCAGTGCTGCATCTTTCAGCCCAGTACTGATCCTCAAAAGTAATTTTAACCGTACTTACCAGTAACTTGAATTTCCTTCCATAGGCTAACATTGACTGGTTTCACTTGGAAATTCTTCTAAGTGTGGAGTTTTGGAACTCTAAAATATTCCTCTAAAATCAGCCAAAATACGAATTCCGATTTACTCACCTGTTATCAGGAGAGACCTCAGTGCTGTATCTTTCAGCCCAGTACTGGTCCTGAAAAGTAATTTTAACCGTACTTACCGGTAACTTGAATTTCCTTCATAGGCTAACATTGACTGGTTTCACTTGGAAATTCTTCTAAGTGTGGAGTTTTGGAACTTTATAATATTCCTCTAAAATCAACCAAAGTACGAATTCCAATTTACTCACCTGTTATCAGGAGAGAACCCAGTGCTGCATCTTTTAGCCCAGCACTGACCCTGAAAAGTAATTTTAACCGTACTTACCAGTAACTTATATTTTCTTCCATAGGAATCCATTGTCTGGTTTTCAGCAGAAAAGTTTCAAAGTGTCGATTTTCACAAACTACAAATATTCCTTAAAAATCGCCTGTATGACTTAAACGCATTCTTTCAACTGTTTACAGGAGATGCACCAGTGCTGGATCCAGGATCCAACACATAGTAAGAAAAAGTAACGATAACAGTTTTTACCTGCTAAGTGAATTTCCTTCCATAGGATAACATTGGTGATTCTATGAGAAAAAGTTTTTAAGTGTCAACTTTTAAAATACAATAATATTCCTTAAAAATCACGACTGTAACCAAAACGCTTTTACTCAACTGTTTACAGGAGATGTACCAGGACTGAATCTAGGATCCAGTCCTGTGGTTAGAAAAGTAATCCATAAAGTAACTAATTGCATTTAACTAGAAATTCACATTGAGCTGAATGTTGCATTGTGTTTGAAAATGTGTTGCCCATTGCAACAACTGTAACTACTGTACTTAAAAGTCTATTGCCTATGTGCAAAGTATTTAATCTAAAGTAATTCATTCTGAGAAAGTATTTTTTGTAATGTAATGTATAATGTAATTACAATGTAATTTAAAAAATAAAATATGTAAAAAAAAATTGTTTCTAAAAATGTAGTAAATCAGTATGAAAAAAATTAATATAACAATTAATACATTTAAAAATTGTCATTTACAAAACCTTTGAAATTCACTGAAAAACCGTAGGTTTCAGACATGTTATAGTTAGGAATTAGCATTTAAAAAACATTAGAAATTCACTGAAAAACCATAGGTTTCAGATATGTTATAGTTAGAAATTAGCATTTAAAAACCTTTGAAATTCACTGAAAAAACCATAGGTTTTAGGGACAGTTATAGTTAGTTGGACATTGCACTCGTACAAAACCCGTGAAATTCCCCGTTATAGTTAGTTCAGCTAACTATAACTCGCGCCCCGCAATGCACTGCTGATGACGTCACATATTACATCACTCATGACATGGTCAGTGACATCACTGATGACATCACTGATGACATCTCAAATGACATCACTGATGACATCATCCACGTGATAATCTGATGCAGCTCTTCACACCCTAATATAACCTTTGATACACCCAATCTAAATTACAGACTGCCATTCGCAAAACCATAGACACTCCAACACCAATAACTACATACCCACTCACTGATTCTTAGGTCTACACACACACATCCACTCACTCACCCGTACAGTCACTCATACTTATGGTCACTCAGTACAGGACTATCATATGCACTCTTACTCCTATATAGACACTCAAACACCGCCACTCATCCATAGAGGTACTCACACACCTAGTCAGTCATGCAAATAATTAAACACACTGCCATTTACTCACCTATACAGTTATACACACACCAGCTCACTTAATCATACAAATACTAGCACATTGTTACGCTCTTATACAATCACTGATACAAGCACACACTCATCCATACAGCCACTATCACAATCACTCACTCTCGCTTATAGCTATTTATATACTCCAACACACATATATACTGCCTTTCACATATGTAATTACTCACACATGTACCACTGGGACATACATTCACTCACTAACACACTCTTACACACACTTACCCACCCATACAGTCTATCACAAATGCACTCTTGAAACCATCCACCCAGTGAATCACCCACTCACACATCTATGCACAGTCGCACACACCCCATCCACACAAACACTCAGGCACCCATACATATACTCAGACAACAAATCAATAACTCTTATAGACACTCATGTAGCTATTCACAAACCCATGCAGCCACTTACACAGCAACAGACAGATACACATTCACCCAGTTTAGTCACTAACCCATGCATTCAGTAAGATACGTTTAATCACTCACTTATAGAATTAGTCACGCACCTACTAAATCATCCACACAGACACTTATACACCCACTCATTCTTCAATACGCCTTTCCCCATATATATTAAAAATATTTAAACTTTACAGAAACACACAGTCACTGGATGATGTCATCAGTGATGTCATTTGAGATGTCATCAGTGATGTCATCAGTGATGTCACTGACCATGTCATGAGTGATGTAATATGTGACGTCATCAGCAGTGCATTGCGGGCGCGAGTTATAGTTAGCTGAACTAACTATAACGGGGAATTTCACGGGTTTTGTACGAGTGCAATGTCCAACTAACTATAACTGTCCCTAAAACCTATGGTTTTTTCAGTGAATTTCAAAGGTTTTTTAAATGCTAATTTCTAACTATAACATATCTGAAACCTATGGTTTTTTCAGTGAATTTCTAATGTTTTTTAAATGCTAATTCCTAACTATAACATGTCTGAAACCTACGTTTTTTTCAGTGAATATATATATAAATAGGAAAAGTGTTTTTTCTTTTCCCAATAACTTTGGCTCCGGTTGACGAATCTTCGCGAAATTTTCAAAACTAGTGGCCCGCTCCGGTCAGCTCCTGTTTTGAAAGTTTCGGGGTGATTCGTCAAGCGGGGGCCGAGAAAAAAGGGTGGTCCCAAAACGCATTTTCCCCATGTTAATTTCCATAGGAAACTTTAGACAAAGCTACAGCCCGAACTGCTGAACGGAATTACACCACATTTGGCAAAAAGGTAGCGCTTGGTTCAGAAAGCGACCTTTTTTTTAAATGGTGTAAATCCGTTCAGTAGTTCCTGAGAAATTTAAAAAAAGAAAACTTTTGATATCTGGGCGGAGCCTAACTCCCGAGCACGAGCTTGCCTCTGATTGGCTGCCAACACTTCAAACCAGGAAGTGTTGGCAGCCATCTTGTGCCTCGGACGAGGGAGAAGGAAAAAGGTTAAAAAAAAGATTAAAAACAAGAAAAGGGGGCAGGGTAAAAACACTCTGACCCCGCAGGCCTGCCAGGCCCAAAAAAAGCAGTTTTTTTTTAAATTTTCGGGCGGGGTCGCGACAAGTGCGCGAATCGGTCCGAAAATTTTAAAAAACGAAGCGCGGTCTCCCGCACTTCGTTTTCAAAGCCCCCGGGTGGGCTAAGTCCCGGGGGCAATACTATTTATGGTGTGGGGGCCCGTGGGGGCCCCCACAGCCCCGGGGACCGCCACCTCCCCGGGGCTTTATGATTTATGCGCAGGGGCCACTCGGCCCCCCTGCAGCCCCGGGGACCGCCACCTCCCCGGGGCTTGATTAGTAAATGCGTGGGGGGGTCCCAACCCCCCCACGCTGCCCCGGGGACCGCCACCTCCCCGGGGCATTGATAATGAACCGCGGGGGGCATGCTGCCCCGCCGCAGCCCCAGGGACCGCCACCTCCCCGAGACTCTGTTTTTTTTAAATGTGTGGGGGGGCGAAAGAGCCCCCCCACACGCCCTGGGGACCACCACCTCCCCAGGGCACTCTTTTATGCAAATACGGGGGTCCGTTACGGACCCCCAGCCTCGGGGACCGCCACCCCCCAGGGCCGGCTCCTGCAGTATCCCTGGGTGCCCACCCCCGGGACACTGCTGTTTGCTATGGCAGGGCAGGAGCAGTCCGGCTCTCGCCCTGCCATAGCAAACTCTGCTTTGGATTTTGGAAGCGAGAGCAGGTTTCACAGAGCTGCCTTGCAGAGAGGTGGTCCGAGGCCACGCCCCTTTTTACACCACTCTGCAAACACGGCTTCTGGCGCACTGCTGGTGGGGCGATGAGGTCCTCTTGTGTCCTGAGGACCTCAGGACACAAGTGGACTTCATCCCCCAAGCAGCAGTGTGCCAAGAGGCGCGTTTGCAGAGTGGTGTAAAAAGGGGGCATGGCCTCGGACCACCTCTCTGCAATACAGCTCTGTGGCGCATATTGGAGGTACATGGTGGGCTAGTTGGCCCCCAGGGACCCTCAGTATTCAAGAGGAATTAATTCCCCAACTAACAACGCACCAGGAGGTGCGTTTGCAGAGTGGTGGAGAAAGGGGGCGTGGCCTTTGTCTACCTCTCAGCAATCCCACTGCGTGGGGCTTACTGGAGGTAAGAGGTAGGCTAGTTGGACCCTAAAGGACGCCCAGCAGCGAAGGGGACTTCAATCCCCATCCAAGAGCGCGCCAGGGAGCGCGTTTGTAGAGTGGTGGGCAAAGGGGGCGTGGCCTGCTCTTCGAACTTAGCAATGCTGTGTGGGACTTACTGGAGGTAATAGGAGGGTAGTTGGCCCCCAAGGATATCCTTGGGGGCCAACTACCCTCTTGTTACCTCCAGTAAGTCCTGCACAGTGGGATTGCTAAGACGTCTTCGGAGGCCATGCCCCCCTTTCTCCACCATTCTGCCAACTCGCCTCCTGGCAGAATACGGGATGGGGGATGAAGTCCAATTTACTCATGAGGGACTTTGGGGGCCAAGAAGCCCTACTGGTACCTCCTGTAAGCCCTACGCACCGGAATTCCTGAGCGCTGGTCGGTGGCCCAGCACCCTTTCTCCACCACTCTGCAAACACGACTACTAGTTAAAGAAGTGTTTGCAATGTAATAGGTTTCGCATTTGTGAGAATTAGAGCACACGTAACTGAACACACACACTGAATCACACAC
>CAWUFW010030293.1:0-17504 GCA_963921515.1 Calotriton arnoldi
CCCAGATGTAGCACACATATAGCCCAATGACAAAAGTGTGCAAAACACTTTTATTTTTAGTTTTTTGCAGTTTTATGTAGTGCAGACTGGTCAGGTATTGGAGCGTTGCATCTTAAAACATGACCCCCTACACTACAAAAACACCACTGGACTGCCCTAAACCCTGAAACACCACCCCCAGCACAACCCCCTACACTGCCCTAACACCACTGCACTGCCCTAAACCCTGAAACACCACCCCTGCACGACCCCCTAAACTGCCCGAACACTACTGCACTGCCCTAAACCCTGAATCACCATCCCCAGCACGACCCCCTACACTGCACGAACACCACTGCACTGCCCTAAACCCTGAAACACTACCCCAGCAAGACCCCCTACACTGCCCGAACAACACTGCACTGCCCTAAACCCTGAAACACCACCCCCAGCAAGACCCCCTACACTGCCCGAACACCACTGCCCTAAACCCTGAAACACCACCCCCAGCAAGACCCCCTACACTGCCCGAACACCACTGCACTGCCCTAAACCCTGAAACACCAGCCCCAGCACGACCCCTACACTGCCCGAACACCACTGCACTGCCCTAAACCCTGAAACACCACCCCCTGCATGACCCCCTACACTGCCCGAACACCACTGCACTGCCCTAAACCCTGAAACACCAACCCCAGCACGACCCCCTACACTGCCCGAACACCACTGCACTGCCCTAAACCCTGAAACACCACCCCCTGCACGATCTCCTACACTGCCCGAACACTACTGCACTGCCCAAAACCCTGAAACACCACCCCCAGCATGACCCCCTACACTGCACGAACACCACTGCACTGCCCTAAACCCCAAAACACTACCCCCAGCAAGACCCCCTACACTGCCCGAACACCACTGCCCTAAACCCTGAAACACCACCCCCAGCAAGACCCCCTACACTGCCCGTACACCACTGCACTGCCCTAAACCCTGAAACACCACCCCCAGCATGACCCCCTACACTGCCCGAACACCACTGCACTGCCCTAAACCCTGAAACACCACCCCCAGCACGACCCCCTTCACTGCCCGAACACCACTGCACTGCCCTAAACCATGAAACACCAGCCCCAGCACGACCCCCTACACTGTCCGAACACCACTGCACTGCCCTAAACCCTGAAACACCACCCCCAGCACGACCCCCTACACTGCCCCAACACCACTGCACTGCCCTAAACCCTGAAACACCAGCCCCAGCACAACCCCGTACACTGCCCGAACACCACTGCACTGCCCTAAACCCTGAAACACCAGCCCCAGCACGACCGCCTACACTGCCCGAAAACCACTGCACTGCCCTAAACCCTGAAAAACCAGCCCCAGCACAACCCCTACACTGCCCGAACACCACTGCACTGCCCTAAACCCTGAAACACCAGCCCCAGCAAGACCCCCTACACTGCCCGAACACCACTGCACTGCCCTAAACCCTGAAACACCACCCCCAGCAAGACCCCCTACACTGCCCGAACACCACTGCACTAAAGCCTGAAACACCACCCCCAGCAAGACCACCTACACTGGCCGAACACCACTGCACTGCCCTAAACCCTGAAACACCACCCCCTGCACGACCCCTACACTGCCCAAACACCACTGCACTGCCCTAAACCCTGAAACACCACCCCTGCACGACCCCCTACACTGCCCGAACACCACTGCACTGCCCTAAACCCTGAAACACCACCCCTCAGCACGACACCCTACACTGCCCGAACACCACTGCACTGCCCTAAACCCTGAAACACCACCCTCAGCACGACCCCTACACTGCCCGAACACCACTGCACTGCCCTAAACCCTGAAACACCACCCCTGCACGACCTCCTACACTGCCGGAACACCACTGCACTGCCCTAAACCCTGAAACATCAACCCCAGCAAGACCCCCTACACTGCCTGAACACCACTGCCCTAAACCCTGAAACACCACCCCTACACTGCACGAACACCACTGCACTGCCCTAAACCCTGAAACACCACCTCCAGCAAAACCCCCTACACTGCCTGAACACCATTGCACTGCCCTAAATCCTGAAACACTAGCCCCAGCATGACCCCCTACACTGCCCGAACACCACTGCACTGCCCTAAACCCTGAAACACCACCCCCTGCATGACCCCCTACACTGCCCGAACACCACTGCACTGCCCTAAACCCTGAAACACCAACCCCAGCACGACTCCCTACACTGCCCGAACACCACTGCACTGCCCTAAACCCTGAAACACCACCCCCTGCACGATCCCCTACACTGCCCGAACACTACTGCACTGCCCGAAACCCTGAAACACCACCCCCAGCACGACCCCCTACACTGCACGAACACCACTGCACTGCCCTAAACCCTGAAACACTACCCCCAGCAAGACCCCCTACACTGCCCGAACACCACTGCCCTAAACCCTGAAACACCACCCCCAGCAAGACCCCCTACACTGCCCGTACACCACTGCACTGCCCTAAACCCTGAAACACCACCCCCAGCATGACCCCCTACACTGCCCGAACACCACTGGACTGCCCTAAACCCTGAAACACCACCCCAGAATGACCCCCTTCACTGCCCGAACACCCCTGCACTGCCCTAAACCATGAAACAACAGCCCCAGCACGACCCCCTACACTGCCCGAACACCACTGCACTGCCCTAAACCCTGAAACACCACCCCCAGCACGACCCCCTACACTGCCCGAACACCACTGCACTGCCCTAAACCCTGAAACACCAGCCCCAGCACAACCCCGTACACTGCCCGAACACCACTGCACTGCCCTAAACCCTGAAACACCAGCCCCAGCACGACCGCCTACACTGCCCGAACACCACTGCACTGCCCTAAACCCTGAAACACCACCCCTCAGCACGACACCCTACACTGCCCGAACACCACTGCACTGCCCTAAACCCTGAAACACCACCCTCAGCACGACCCCCTACACTGCCCGAACACCACTGCACTGCCCTAAACCCTGAAACACCACCCCCTGCACGACCTCCTACACTGCCGGAACACCACTGCACTGCCCTAAACCCTGAAACATCAACCCCAGCAAGACCCCCTACACTGCCTGAACACCACTGCCCTAAACCCTGAAACACCACCCCCTACACTGCACGAACACCACTGCACTGGCCTAAACCCTGAAACACCACCTCCAGCAAAACCCCCTACACGGCCTGAACACCATTGCACTGCCCTAAATCCTGAAACACTAGCCCCAGCATGACCCCCTACACTGCCCAAACACCACTGCACTGCCCTAAACCCTGAAACACCACCCCCAGCACAACCCCCTACACTGCCCGAACACCACTGCACTGCACTAAACCCTGAAACACCAGCCCCAGCAAGACCCCCTACACTGCCCGAACACCACTACACTGCCCTAGACTCTGAAACACCAGCAAGACCCCCTACACTGCCCGAACACCACTGCACTGCCCTAAACCCTGAAACACCAGCCCCAGCAAGACCCCCTACACTGCCCGAACACCACTGCACTGCCCTAAACGCTGAAACACCAGCCCCAGCACAACTCCCTACACTGCCCGAACACCACTGCACTGCCCTTAACCCTAAAACACCAGCCCCAGCACAACTCCCTACACTGCCCGAACACCACTGCACTGCCCTAAAACCTGAAACACCACCCCCAGCACTACCCCCTACACTGCCCGAACACCACTGCACTGCCCTAAACCCTGAAACACCAGCCCCAGCATGACCCCCCACACTGCCCGAACACCACTGTACTGCCCTAAACCCTGAAACACCAGCCCCAGCACGACCCCCTACACTGCCCGAACACCACTGCACTGCCCTAAACCCTGAAACACCACCCCCTGCATGACCCCCTACACTGCCCGAACACCACTGCACTGCCCTAAACCCTGAAACACCACCCCCTGCAGCACCCCCTACACTGCCCGAACACCACTGCACTGCCCTAAACCCTGAAACACCACCCCCAGCACGACCCCCTTTACTGCTCGAACACCACTGCACTGCCCCAAACCCTGAAACACCACCCCCAGCACGACCCCTACACTGCCCGAACACCACTGCACTGCCCTAAACCCTGAAACACCACCCCCTGCATGACCCCTACACTGCCCGAACACCACTGCACTGCCCTAAACCCTGAAACACGCACCCCCTACACTGCCCGAACACCACTGCACTGCCCTAAACCCTGAAACACCAGCCCCAGCACGACCACCTACACTGCCCGAACACCACTGCACTGCCCTAAACCCTGAAACACCAGCCCCAGCACAACCCCCTACACTGCCCGAACACCACTGCACTGCCCTAAACCCTGAAACACCAGCCCCAGAACGACCCCCTACACTGCCCGAACACCACTGCACTGCCCTAAACCCTGAAACACAACCCCCTGCAGCACCCCCTACACTGCCCGAACACCACTGCACTGCCCTAAACCCTAAAACACCACCCCTTGCATGACCCCCTACACTGCCCGAACACCACTGCACTGCCCTAAACCCTGAAACACCACCCCCTGCAGCACCCCCTACACTGCCCGAACACCACTGCACTGCTCTAAACCCTGAAACACCACCCCCAGCATGACCCCCTTTACTGCTCGAACACCACTGCACTGCCCTAAACCCTGAAACACCAGCCCCTGCACGACCCCCTACACTGCCCGAACACCACTGCACTGCCCTAAACCCTGAAACACCACCCCCTACACTGCCCGAACACCACTGCACTGCACTAAACCCTGAAACACCACCCCCAGCACGACCCCCTACACTGCCCGAACACCACTGCACTGCCCTAAACCCTAAAACACCACCCCAGCATTACCCCCTACACTGCCCAAACACCACTGTACTGCCCTAAACCCTAGAACACTTCCCCCAGCACGACCCCCTACACTACCCGAACACCACTGCACTACCCTAAACCCTAAAATACTACCCCCAGCACAACCCCCTACACTACCCGAACACAACTGCACTGCCCTAAACCCTCAAACACTCTCCCCAGCACGACCCCCTACACTACCCGAACACCACTGCACTGCCCTAAACCCTAAAACACTCCCCTCAGCACGACACCCTACACTACCCGAACACCACTGCACTGCCCTAAACCCTAAAACACTCCCCCAGCACGACCCCCTACACTACCCAAACACCACTGCACTGCCCTAAACCCTAAAACACTACCCCCGCATGACCCCTACACTACCCAAACACCAATGCACTACCCTAATCCCTAAAACACTACCCCTGCATGACCCCCTACACTACCCTAAACCCTAAAACACTACCCCGCACGACTCCCTACACTACCCAAAGACCACTGCACTACCCTAAACCCTAAAACACGACCTCCTACACTACACAAACACCACTGCACTACCCTAAACCCTAAAACACTACCCCCTACACTACACAAACACCACTGCACTACCCTAAACCCTAAAACACTACCCCCAGCAGTACCCCTACACTACCCAAACACCACTGCACTAACCTAAACTCTAAAACACTACCCCCAGCAGTACCCCTACACTACCCAAACACCACTGCACTACCCTAAATCACTACCCCCAGCACGACCCCCTACACTACCCAAACACCACTGCACTACCCTAAACCCTAAAACACTACCCCCAGCACGACCCCCTACACTACCCAAACACCACTGCACTACCCTAAACCCTAAAACACTCCCCCAGCACGACTCCCTACACTACCCAAACACCACTGCACTACCCTAAACCCTAAATCTACCCCCAGCATGACCCCCTGCACTACACAAACACCACTGCACTACCCTAAACCCTAAAACACTACCCCCAGCACGACCCTCTTCACTACCTAAACACAACTGCACAATTTGTTACAGGCATTGCAACGCAGGCCTGTGGTGCTTACTGGAAGTACCTAGTGGGCTAGTTGGGCCCCAGGGACCCTCAGGATTCAAGGTGACCTAATCCTCAACTTAAAACGCACCACGGGGCGCGTTTGCACAGTGGTGAAGGGAGGGGCGGGGCCTCTGGTGACATGTGCGCAAACACGCCCTGTGGTGCGTTTTAAGTTGGGGAATTAATTCCCTTTGAATCCTGAGGGACCCTGGGGGCCAACTAGCCCACCAGGTACCTTCAGTAAGCACAATAGAGTTGCGTTGCAGAGAGGTGAAAAAAGGTGCGTGGCCTCGGAACGCCTCTCTGCAACTCAGCTCTGTGGTCCTAACTGTAGGTACCTGGGGGCTAGTTGGGCCCCAGGGACCCTCAGAATTCAAGGGGACTTAATCCCGCAACTTAAAACGCGCCACGGGGTGCGTTTGCACACATGTCACCTCAGGCCCCCCTCCCTTCACCACTGTGCAAACGCGCCCTGTAGCGCGTTTTAAGAGGTAGTTTTAATCCCCTGCCCTATTATGTACTAGGGACTTGCAGAGGAGGTCATGCTAATCACAGGGGTACCCCAACGCATAGTGTTCCCTAGTGTATGTAGGTGTTTTCACTGTATTCTAAGTGTCTTTTAGCATAGCACTGGCTCTGGTTAGTCAGAGTCAGTTACCACCAGTACCCGTCTGAAAAAGTTGTGGGCACAGGATGATTTTGCAACAAGGCCTCTTTCTGCTCCTCTGTTGGTTCTTTCTGCACATCTTTTGCTTCTTTCTGTGCGTTTTTTCTTCTTTCTTCACATGTCCTACCTCTGTAGGCATAGTTAGAAACTAGCATTTAAAAAAACCTTTGAAATTCACTTAAAAAAATCATAGGTTTCAGGCACGTTATAGTTAGAAATTAGCATTTAAAAAACCTTTGAAATTCACTGAAAAAACCATAGGTTTCAGACACGTTATAGTTAGAAATTAGCATTTAAAAAACCTTTGAAATTCACTGAAAAAACCATAGGTTTTAGGGACAGTTATAGTTAGTTGGACATTTCACTCGTACAAAACCATAGAAATTCCCCCGTTATAGTTAGTTCAGCTAACTATAACTCGCGCCCCGCAATGCACTGCTGATGACGTCACATATTACATCACTCATGACATGGTCAGTGACATCACTGATGACATCACTGATGACATCTCAAATGACATCACTGATGACATCATCCATGTGATAATTTCATGCATCTTCTCACATCCTAATTAACTTTTGATACACCCACTCTAAATTACAGACTGCCATTCTCAAAACCATAGACACTCCAACACCAAAAACTACATACCCACTCACTGATTCTTAGGTCTACACACACATCCACTCACTCACCCGTACAGTCACTCATACTTAGTCACTCAGTACAGGACTATCATATGCACTCATACACCTATATAAACACTCACACACCGCCACTCATCCATAGAGGTACTCACACACCTAGTCAGTCATGCAAAAACGTAATCACACACCCATTTACTCACCTATACAGTTATACACACACCAGCTCACTTACTCATACAAATACTAGCACATTCTTACGCTCTTATACAATCACTGATACAAGTACACACTCATCCATACAGCCACTCTCACACACACACCCTCACTTATAGCCATTTATATACTCCAACACACATATATACTGCCTTTCACATATGTAGTTACTCACACATGTAGCACTGAGATATACATTCAATCACTAACACACCCATACACACACTCACCCACCCATACAGTCCATCACAGATGCACTCTTGAAACCATGCACCCAGTGAATCACCAACTCACACATCTATGCACAGAGTCACACACACCCCACCCACACAAACACTCAGGCACCCTTACAGATACTCAGACAATCAATCAATAACCCATGTAGACACTCATGTAGCTATTCAGAAAGCCATGCAGCCGCTTACAAACCAACAGACAGACGGATACAGACATTCACACAGTTTAATCACTAACCCATGCATTCAGTAAGATACATTTAATCACTCACTTGTAGAGTCAGTCACTCACGTACTAAATCATCCATTCAGACACTTATACACCCACTCATTCTTCAATACGCCTTTCCCTATATATATTAAACATATTTAAACTTTACAGAAACACACAGTCACTGGATGATGTCATCAGTGATGTCATCAGTGATGTCATTTGAGATGTCATCAGTGATGTCATCAGTGATGTCACTGACCATGTCATGAGTGATGTAATATGTGACGTCATCAGCAGTGCATTGCGGGCGCGAGTTATAGTTAGCTGAACTAACTATAACGGGGGAATTTCTATGGTTTTGTACGAGTGAAATGTCCAACTAACTATAACTGTCCCTAAAACCTATGGTTTTTTCAGTGAATATATATATATATTCACTGAAAAAACCATAGGTTTCAGGGGCAGTTATAGTTAGTTGGACATTTCACTCGTACAAAACCATAGAAATTCCCCCGTTATAGTTAGTTCAGCTAACTATAACTCGCGCCCCCGCAATGCACTGCTGATGACGTCACATATTACATCACTCATGACATGGTCAGTGACATCACTGATGACATCACTGATGACATCTCAAATGACATCACTGATGACATCATCCATGTGATAATTTCATGCATCTTCTCACATCCTAATATAACTTTTGATACACCCACTCTAAATTACAGACTGCCATTCTCAAAACCATAGACACTCCAACACCAAAAACTACATACCCACTCACTGATTCTTAGGTCTACACACACATCCACTCACTCACCCGTACAGTCACTCATACTTAGTCACTCAGTACAGGACTATCATATGCACTCATACACCTATATAAACACTCACACACCGCCACTCATCCATAGAGGTACTCACACACCTAGTCAGTCATGCAAAAAACTTAATCACACACCCATTTACTCACCTATACAGTTATACACACACCAGCTCACTTACTCATACAAATACTAGCACATTCTTACGCTCTTATACAATCACTGATACAAGTACACACTCATCCATACAGCCACTCTCACAATCACACACCCTCACTTATAGCCATTTATATACTCCAACACACATATATACTGCCTTTCACATATGTAGTTACTCACACATGTACCACTGAGATATACATTCAATCACTAACACACCCATACACACACTCACCCACCCATACAGTCCATCACAGATGCACTCTTGAAACCATGCACCCAGTGAATCACCAACTCACACATCTATGCACAGAGTCACACACACCCCACCCACACAAACACTCAGGCACCCTTACAGATACTCAAACAATCAATCAATAACCCATGTAGACACTCATGTAGCTATTCAGAAAGCCCATGCAGCCGCTTACAAACCAACAGACAGACGGATACAGACATTCACACAGTTTAATCACTAACCCATGCATTCAGTAAGATACATTTAATCACTCACTTGTAGAGTCAGTCACTCACATACTAAATCATCCATTTAGACACTTATACACCCACTCATTCTTCAATACGCCTTTCCCTATATATATTAAACATATTCAAACTTTACAGAAACACACAGTCACTGGATGATGTCATCAGTGATGTCATCAGTGATGTCATTTGAGATGTCATCAGTGATGTCATCAGTGATGTCACTGACCATGTCATGAGTGATGTAATATGTGACGTCATCAGCAGTGCATTGCGGGGCGCGAGTTATAGTTAGCTGAACTAACTATAACGGGGGAATTTCTATGGTTTTGTACGAGTGAAATGTCCAACTAACTATAACTGTCCCTAAAACCTATGGTTTTTTCAGTGAATATAGATATATATTCACTGAAAAAACCATAGGTTTCAGGGGCGTTATAGTTAGTTGGACATTTCACTCGTACAAAACCATAGAAATTCCCCCGTTATAGTTAGTTCAGCTAACTATAACTCGCGCGCCCGCAATGCACTGCTGATGACGTCACATATTACATCACTCATGACATGGTCAGTGACATCACTCATGACATCACTGATGACATCTCAAATGACATCACTGATGACATCACTGATGACATCATCCTTGTGATAGAGTGGCAGACCTCCTCTCACCCTACTATAACCTTTGATACACACACTCAAAAATACAAACTAACATTTTCAAAACAATGGACATACCAATACCAGTTACAACACACCTATTCAGTAATTCCAAGATCTACACACACATCCACACATTCACCAACAGTCCCTATACAGTCACTCATACATGTACTCATTCATCATATGTACTCATACACCTATACATCCTGTTACACACCGCCACTCATCCATAGAGTTACTCACACACATAGTCACACATGCAAACAAAGTATCAAACATCCATTTACTTGCATATACAGTTATACACACACTACCACACTTACTTCTACAGAAACTTACACATACTTACTCTCTTAAATAATCACTTATAGAAACACCTACTTATTTGTACAGGAACTCTTCCAATCTCTCACTCTCACATATACTCACTTATATACACCAATACTCACATATACTAGTTTAAAACATATGTAGTTACTCATAAAGACACTATTGAGACAGTCATTCACTCACTAACACACCCATACACATAATCATCCACCTATACAGTCCTGCACACATGCTGTCTTCAACACATACAAACAGTGAGTCACTCATTCATGCATCTATGCACTAAGTAATACCCCCACCGAACCATACAGACACTCAGACACTCATATTGATACTCAAAAAACCAACTAATAACCCATATAGACATTCATGTAGCTACTCACCAACCCATGCAGCCACTTATACACAAAGTGAGAGACTGATACAGATATTTTCATATTTAAACATTACTCACTAACCCATGTATTCACTAAGATACACTTAGTCAGTTATACAATCAATTTTACAAAACAAAATCATCCATTTAGACACATATACCCATTTATTCTTCCATCGACCTTGAGATATACATATATAAAACATATTTAATTTTCAGAAAAACACACATTCACTGGATGATGTCATCAGTGATGTCATCAGTGATGTCATTTGAGATGTCATCAGTGATGTCATGAGTGATGTCACTGACCATGTCATGAGTGATGTAATATGTGACGTCATCAGCAGTGCATTGCGGGCGCGCGAGTTATAGTTAGCTGAACTAACTATAACGGGGGAATTTCTATGGTTTTGTACGAGTGAAATGCCCAACTAACTATAACGCCCCTGAAACCTATGGTTTTTTCAGTGAATTTCTAAGGTTTTTTAAATGCTAATTTCTAACTATAACGTGCCTGAAACCTATGGTTTTTTCAGTGAATTTCTAAGGTTTTTTAAATGCTAATTTCTAACTATAACGTGCCTGAAACCTATGGTTTTTTGAGTGAATATATATATATTTATTATTCTATGTATACATGTGAAAATGTCTCGGTCCCCTGTTTGCCTTGGTGGCATGGAAAAAATGGGTGGAACTGACGTCAGCACGCCGACGAGGTTCTCTTATGGCTCCGATGACGTCATACGGTGTCGCGAGCGGAGCCGTGCTATTATGACGTCCTCGTTGACGTGGGAGAGCTAGGAAAGAATTTCCGTGGAATGCTGGTGCAGGGGATAATCACCTAAGTGTTCAGGCTAGTCCTTTGGGAGCAACTGTTTATGTTGCCACACCAGAAACCGAAACCAGTGATCCGAGGGCAGAGGCCCTGCAGATGGCACACGAGGTGGGGTGCCCAGTCGTGTGCACCGGCGGGGCAGTGAAGTGACAAGCACCACAACCCACAAAAAAGGTAACGAGGGCACTGAATAACACAGGATCTTCTCTTTGTATCTGGCAGGAACAACGAAGTTAAAATGCCCTAGTACCAAAAAGTAGAATTAGTGCTACAACGGTCTTCAAGAGGACCTGCGATGCTGCTTCTGCCTCCCATACCCTGGAGGTGGCACATGGGTCACGCGGTACGGTCATACTGCGGTGGGACGCACACTCGTTGACCTCTCATGGCACTGCTCCACACTTCAGGGAGGGTGCTTTCCATTAGCTATGTTTTCTGATGACATGTCGCGCCGGCCCCGTCCAACAACAGAACTCCTTTAGATCCAAACAGACTCTTCCATTCTCTCACCGGAAGTGAAACCAGGCCACACGGACACTTTCACAATACAACAGCCTGGAATGCACTTTTCGGTAAAAAAAACACATTCCTTCCTCCTAATTAATCAAATAAACGTCTCACTGAAGAACAGGGGCTAGCTTCGATCGGTAAACACCCGTTACAACGACTTTTTTACTTTGCGATACCATTACAAAGCATGCATTACCACGCATGCGTTGTACATCACGAAGTCATTACTACGCATTTTTAGAACGCATGGTCATTTACCACGCATGCCTTTACAACAAATTTTGTTGTAAAGGTATGTATGCTAAATGACCATGCGTTCTAAAAACATGTAGACGATCCATGTCGTTGTAAGGAAACAGAGGCTGTTCCGTTTCCTCACAACGACGTGCACCGCCCCTCAGAGACAACGTGAAGCAGGAACCACGAGGAGAGAGGAACCACGAGGAGTGAGAGGTAAGGGGGATTGGACATGGGGTGGGGGTTTCTTTTCTAGGGTTTAGGGTAGTGCAGTGGTGTTTGGGTGGTGTAGGGGGTCGTGCTGGGGGTAGTGTTTTAGGGTTTAGGGTAGTGCAGTGGTGTTTGGGTAGTGTAGGGGGTCATGCTGGGGGTAGTGTTTTAGGGTTTAGGGTAGTGCAGTAGTGTAGGGGGTCGTGCTGGGGGTAGTGTTTTAGGCTTTAGGGTAGTGCAGTGGTGTATGGGTAGTGTAGGGGGTCGTGCTGGGTTAGTGTTTTAGGGTTTAGGGTAGTGCAGTGGTGTTTGAGTAGTGTAGGGGTCATTCTGGTGGTCGTGTTTTAGGGTTTAGGGTAGTGCAGTGGTGTTTGTGTAGTGTAGGGGGTCATGCTGTGGGTAGTGTTTAGGGTAGTGCAGTTGTGTTTGTGTAGTGTATGGGGTCGTGTTTTAGGGTATAGGGTAGTGCAGTGGTGTTTGGGTAGTGTAGGGGGTCATGCCTGGGTTAGTGTTTTAGGGTTTAGAGTAGTGCAGTGGTGTTTGGGTTGTATAGGGGGTCATGCTGGGGGTAGTGTTTTAGGGTTTAGGGTAGTGCAGTGGTGTTTGTGTAGTGTGGGAGGTCATGCTGGGGGTAGATTTAGGGTTTAGTGTAGTGCAGTGGTGTTTAAGTAGTGTAGGGAGTCATGCTGGGGGTAGTGTTTTAGGGTTTAGGGTAGTCCAGTGGTGTTTGTGTAGTGTAGTGAGTCGTGCTGGGGGTAGTGTTTTAGGGTTTAGGGTAGTGCAGTGGTGTTTGGGTAGTGTAGGGGGTCATGCTGGGATAGTGTTTTAGGGTTTAGGGTAGTGCAGTGGTGTTTGTGTAGTGTAGGGGGTCATGCTGGGGGTAGTGTTTTAGGGTTTAGGGTAGTGCAATGGTGTTTGTGTAGTGTAGGGGGTAGTGTTTTAGGGTTTAGGGTAGTGCAGTGGTGTTTGTGTACTGTAGGGGGTCGTGCTGGGTTCTAGTGTTTTAGGGTTTAGGGTAGTGCAGTGGTATTTGTGTAGTGTAGGGGTAGATTTAGGGTTTAGGGTAGTGCAGTGGTGTTTGGGTAGTGTAGGGGGTCGTGCTGGGGGTAGTGTTTTAGGGTTTAGGGTAGTGCAGTGGTGTTTGGGTAGTGTAGGGGTCAACCAACATGAATTTGTCCTTGTGTGATGTAACCAATGCTCATGTAAAGCACTCCAATACCTGACCAGTCTGCACTATATAAAACTGCAAAAAAACAAAAAATAAAAAGTGTTTTGCACACTTCTGTCATTGGGCTATACGTGGGCTACCTCTGGGTGATATTTGTGCTACATTTGGGCTCTTTTTTCTCTGGTGGCCATCTTGGGAGACTTATTTGTTATGAAGTTTCCTAATTTCCTCATTTACTACAGTCTCCTCAGTAGGAAATGCTTTCAGTTTTTTACTTTGATTCCATCAAGAAGGCATTCAGATGTGTCACACATTTGCCATAAATTCAGAATGTTAGCACTCTAGTTGTTCATTAGATCACTGTAGTAAAGCTATTGCTCACCAAGGAGTTAACTGGAAGTCTACTGCTGGTATTGAAAGTGATTGTTTCAGTCTGCATGTCAGAATTTTCTAATGAAATAGAAGAGGATTTGAGATCTCACTTAAAACATGCACTAAATTTTCTTTTTGCAGCACTAACCATAATTTCTATGGCAAAATAAACCCCCTCATTTTGTTCCTTTTTAAATTAAATGTTTTAAGTGTTACCAGTTTATTCCAATCAAGATGGCTTCAGGTGTGCCATACTTTTGTCATAAGTAAGGCTGTTAGCACTCTAGTTGTTCTTTAGAACACTCTGGGAAGCTGCAGTAGAACACAAAGGCATCAACTGACAGGCTGCTCCTGTTGAAATATAACAGGAAGATATTTGAGATCTCACTTAAAACATGTCCTAATTTTTCTTTCTACAGCACTAACCATAATTTCTATGGCAAAATGAACCCCCTCATTTTGTTCCTTTTTAAATTAAATGTTTTAAGTGTTACCAGTTTATTCCAATCAAGATGGCTTCATGTGTGCCATACTTTTGTCATAAGTAAGGCTGTTAGCACTATAGTTGTTCTTTAGAACACTCTGGGAAGCTGCAGTAGAACACAAAGGAATCAACTGACAGTCTCTGCCATTGTTGGATGTACATGTTTTACTGAGAATGTCAGACTTCATTCTCACATGACTGAGAAAGAATGTGAATTTACAGAAAATATGCTCTCATTTTAGCTTCTGGAGCACCTTCCAAAACTGTATGGGACAAGCATGTGAAAATAGTTTTCTCTCAAACATGATTCATGATATCCCAGCAGAAGGTTTTTCACAGGGTAAAATCACCTTAGAACACACCACAATTCCTGAAATTAGTATGGTACCATCAACAAATGAATTCTAATGTAACTAAAGTCTGTTATCACCCTTTATAGTTCTCCTTTTGGTAACCCTCAAAATCTTCGAAACACTATAATGCATTTCAATGGGGTAGTATAATTTATATTGGTCCCAAGATGGCTGCCAGCAATTCCAGGATGAAGTGCTGACAGCCAATCAGATCTCACGATGACATGTGTGGTTAGGCTCCGCCCAGATATATATGTGTTTTTACTTTTGATTTTCTCAGCAACTACTGAACGGATTTACACCATTTAACAAAAAGGGTTCTTTCTGAACCAAGAACTACCTCTTTGCCAAATTTTGTGTAATTCCGTTCAGCAGTTCGGGCTGTAGCCGTGGCTAAAGTTTCCTATGGGAAAATGAATGGGGAAAACACGTTTTGGGACCCCCCTTTTTTTCTCGGCCCCCGCTTGACGAATCACCCCGAAACTTTCAGGGTAGGAGCGGAGCGGGCCATAAAGTTTGAAAATTTCGCGAAGATTCGTCAACCGACGCAAGAGTTATTTTAAATAGAATGTTGCGGATTTCCTATGGAAAATAGGTCCTAACTATAACTATCTACTGGCGACCGCCAGTAGATAATATATATATATATATATATATATATATATATATATATATATTCACTGAAAAAACCATAGGTTTTAGGGACAGTTATAGTTAGTTGGACATTTCACTCGTACAAAACCATAGAAATTCCCCTTATAGTTAGTTCAGATAACTATAACTCGCGCCCCGCAATGCACTGCTGATGACGTCACATATTACATCACTCATGACATGGTCAGTGACATCACTGATGACATCAGTGATGACATCTCAAATGACATCACTGATGACATCACTGATGACATCATCCAGTGACTGTGTGTTTCTGTAAAGTTTAAATATGTTTAATATATATAGGGAAAGGTGTATTGAAGAATGAGTGGGTGTATAAGTGTCTGAATGGATGATTTAGTACGTGAGTGACTGACTCTACAAGTGAGTGATTAAATGTATCTTACTGAATGCATGGGTTAGTGACTAAACTGTGTGAATGTCTGTATCCGTCTGTCTGTTGGTTTGTAAGCGGCTGCATGGCTTTCTGAATAGCTACATGAGTGTCTACATGGGTTATTGATTGATTATCTGAGTATCTCTATGGGTGCCTGAGTGTTTGTGTGGGTGGGGTGTGTGTGACTCTGTGCATAGATGTGTGAGTTGGTGATTCACTGGGTGCATGGTTTCAAGAGTGCATCTGTGATGGACTGTATGGGTGGGTGAGTGTGTGTATGGGTGTGTTAGTGATTGAATGTATATCTCAGTGGTACATGTGTGAGTAACTACATATGTGAAAGGCAGTATATATGTGTGTTGGAGTATATAAATGGCTATAAGTGAGAGTGTGTGATTGTGAGAGTGGCTGTATGGATGAGTGTGTACTTGTATCAGTGATTGTATAAGAGCGTAAGAATGTGCTAGTATTTGTATGAGTAAGTGAGCTGGTGTGTGTATAACTGTATAGGTGAGTAAATGGGTGTGTGATTAAGTTTTTGCATGACTGACTAGGTGTGTGAGTACCTCTATGGATGAGTGGCGGTGTGTGAGTGTTTATATAGGTGTATGAGTGCATATGATAGTCCTGTACTGAGTGACTAAGTATGAGTGACTGTACGGGTGAGTGAGTGGATGTGTGTGTAGACCTAAGAATCAGTGAGTGGGTATGTAGTTTTTGGTGTTGGAGTGTCTATGGTTTTGAGAATGGCAGTCTGTAATTTAGAGTGGGTGTATCAAAAGTTATATTAGGGTGTGAGAAGATGCATGAAATTATCACATAGATGATGTCATCAGTGATGTCATTTGAGATGTCATCAGTGATGTCACTGACCATGTCATGAGTGATGTAATATGTGACGTCATCAGCAGTGCATTGCTGGGCGCGAGTTATAGTTAGCTGAACTAACTATAAGGGGGAATTTCTATGGTTTTGTACGAGTGAAATGTCCAACTAACTATAACTGTCCCTAAAACCTATGGTTTTTTCAGTGAATTTCAAAGGTTTTTTAAATGCTAATTTCTAACTATAACGTGTCTGAAACCTATGGTTTTTTCAGTGAATTTCAAAGGTTTTTTAAATGCTAATTTCTAACTATAACGTGCCTGAAACCTATGATTTTTTAAGTGAATTTCAAAGGTTTTTTTAAATGCTAGTTTCTAACTATGCCTACAGAGGTAGGACATGTGAAGAAAGAAGAAAAACGCACAGAAAGAAGCAAAAGATGTGCAGAAAGAACCAACAGAGGAGCAGAAAGAGGCCTTGTTGCAAAATCATCCTGTGCCCACAACTTTTTCAGACGTGTACTGGTGGTAACTGACTCTGACTAACCAGAGCCAGTGCTATGCTAAAAGACACTTAGAATAAAGTGAAAACACCTACATACACTAGGGAACACTATGCGTTGGGGTACCCCTGTGATTAGCATGACCTCCTCTGCAAGTCCCTAGTACATATACTACGTAACTGAACGAAG
>CAWUFW010030294.1:0-17502 GCA_963921515.1 Calotriton arnoldi
GAGTGCAGGGGCAGGCCTCACTTAATGGTGGAGCTGGGAGGGTGGGAGAGCAATTTCACTGACAATGAGTTAGTGGTCTTGCTCGCCTGTCCCCGCAGTGGGCGCCATTAAGTAGTGGTTGGGGAGGGCTGGACAGCTGGGAGGCGGGAGCGGGGAGGGGAGCTGGATTGGCCAATCGCGCTGGGGGGAGGGGCCGCAAGGGCAGCAGCGGCGGGGAAAGGTAAAGGGAGGAAATAAGGGATAAAGAAAAAAGGGAAAATAGGCAGAAATAAGGCACAAGAGCAGAGATGCAGAAAGGTGAAAGATAAACAGGGTAGAAAAAATAGTGAAAACTAGTGAAAGGGCAGAGCGAGAGGAAGGGAAAATGAGCAGAAATAAGGCACAAAAGAGCAGAGATGCAGAAAAGTGCAGAAAGGTGAAAGATAAAAGAGGGTAGAAAAACGAGTGAAAGAGCAGAGTTAGAGGAAGGAGACAGAGGTCCACTGGACCACCAGGGATGAGGCGCAGGGAAACCTGCGGGTGGAGGAGGGCCTCGATCACCAACACTCGAGAGTGCAGGGGCAGGCCTCACTTAATGGTGGAGCTGCGAGGGTGGGAGAGCAATTTCACTGACAATGAGTCATCTCAATTGTTGACATCTCAAATGACATAATTGATTACATCATCCAAGCTTCATTTCTAACTTATTGTTGAATAAATTACTATGGCATTAGAGGTCTGACAGTAAGTACAAAATAGTTCAGAAGAAAATCAGGCATCATTACTGCCAATACAGAAACAACTCCCTTAGTTGTTGAAAACAAGCATTATGTGCAACATTGACCTTATAGCATACACTTTACATAGTTCACATTAACAATCAATCACAGATATGGGAAACCCTCATTGAGTACGGTGTTCAATCTGTATATAACTGTTCAGAGAAAGCCAAACTAGTGAATGCCAATTCCAAAACAGATGCCCTACTACAGGCAGCTTTTATCTGTATCAAAACCCTGGCACACATCAAACCTACATTAAAAAATGAAGTTGATATCGGTAGAGAATTGAGTACTGTAGTTATATTGTTGATATCGGTAGAGAATTGAGTACTGTAAACAGTGTTTACTCTATGAAGAGAGAGTTCATTCTACACTACACTGTTTGCAAACTGTGAAACTCTCATTAGAAATATACCACAGAGTTTCAAAAGAATGTACTTAGAACATTGTACATTCTATGCAACAGTTATAAAAAAAGACACTATTTGCTAAAAAATAACCAAGATCTTAAGGTGCTATTGATCATACTGCCTGCACCCTTCATACTGTGGTGAAAAATTTACAGATAGCCCAACTTCTGAAGCAAAACAAGCACATGTACCTGGTGCACACACTCTTCTATGTTAAAGTATAAATTATCATTCTGACACAATTCTGTCTAATAACTCAAGGCTGCTTACAAAAGATATTATCCACGATGTAGAATTTTTCTCCTAGTGGAAACTTTTACTGCAGAACCAAAAAGTTATATGGAGCATAATGAATGCAAGTCAATTGTCACTTGCACACAGAGTTACCCTTGAATGCAAACAGTTATAACATGTTCAATACCTCTACACAGCTATGAGGCATTAGTAGCACATGTGTTTTGTAAACATTTAACCCCAGTAGCTGGACCCAAGCTGTACAAAATTACGTAGCAAAGTAATATGGTAGCTACCCGCCACTATGTTAACTGTAAAGCAAACTAGCACACTCAATGCATGATTTCATCAGTGATGTCATAAATGATGTCATAGAACATGTCATGAGTGATGTCATATATGAGGTCATAAGCAGTGCATGGTGGGGGCGCAAGTTATAGTAGCTCAGCTAACTATAACTGGTGAATTTCTGTGTTTTTAGTTCAAAACGTTAATGTTGTCACTGATAAATTCACCTAACTAAAATGTTACTTTAACCTTTAGGTTTTTCAGTGAATATATGCATATATATATACACACACACACATATATATATTACCTAGTTATAGTTAGGACCATGTTTATATAGGAAAAGTGTTTTTTGACTTGCTATATCTTTGGCGCCGTTTGACGAATCTTCACAAAAGTTTCCCAAAGAAAGTGTGCCAGTGATTCTTGTTGTGCATGGAAAGTTCTGTGGTGATCCGTCAAGAGGGAGCCAAGAAAAAGTGGGAGTCAAAAAAAGTGTTTTTCCCATTTTAACTTCTATAGAGATTTTAAACATGACTACCGTACGAACCGCCGGAAGGAATTACACCAAATTTGGCAGAAAGGTAGCTCTTGGTCCAGAAAGAACCCTTTTTGATATTTGCTGTAAATCCATTCAGTAGTTTTTGAGTTATTAAAAAAAAAAATCCAGATTTTCATATATAGGGGCACGGATCCTCCGAGGAACCAACAGTCCTGTGCTGAAATGTGATTGGCTGCCAACATTTCAACCAGGAAGTGTTGGCAGCCATTGTGGGACTCAGCTTCAGCCGGGTCCCACAAAAAACATTTTTAAAAAAGAAAACGGGGCAGGGTAGGAATACCCTGACCCCTTAGCTCTGGTCATAGGGTCCTAGAGTGACCCCGCCAGGACAAAAAGGAATATTTTTTGCTGCAAAAACACGATGGAGCCATGAATCCGCTGCAAACTTTTAAAAAACAAGTTCCGGCTCCTGTGCTTGTTTTCAATAGAGCCCCCGGGTGGGCAAGGTCCGGGGGCATTTTTTTTTAAAATGAGAGGGGGACCAAGGGGCTCCCCTCCTGAGGCTCTATAAGCCCTGGGGACCACCACCTCCCTGGGGCTAAAGAAATATTGCTGGGTGGGCCCCAATCCCCTGGGAAACACTACCTCCCAGGGCCGGCCCTGAAAAGTAAAGGAGCGGGGCCATGTGCCCCCCTCCTGGAGCCATTAATGACCCTATGGACCGCCACCCCTCACCCCCCCGTGGCCCGCTCCTGCTATGTCCCGGGGTGCCCCCCCTCGGGACATAGCGTTGCTCTGACTTGGCGGAAGCGTTGACAGCTCCCGCCAAGTCAGACCAAACACAAACTCCGCTCTCAGCAAGCAAACCTGTGAAACCGCTCCCTTTTGCTGAGAGCGGAGTGTTTGTCTGTTTCCCTGCTCTCTGTCAAGCAGGTAGGGAAACAGACTAAAGGATTGCTCTCACAGACAGGGAGCTGCATGTTTAGCAGCTCCCTGTCTGTGAGAGCAATGCCAGCTCCTGAAGGAGGTGGGCACCGGCGGGGACCGCAGGGGTCTTGAGGCTCCCCCTGTGGCCCCCAGTAATAATGACTGGGTACCCTGGGAATGAGGTACCCAATGAAGAGGCCAGGCCCTGGAGATGAGGTCCCCGGGGTCAAAATTGGCCCGGGAATGGGGGCCGCACGGCCCCACCAGTAGGCCATCAATGTACTGCACTAACACTGAATGACTTGGCATTACCAGAGACTCAAGATTCTATTTAAGTATCTGGTTAAAGATGGAAGGCTTTCCATATACCCTTGAGGAACTCCTCATTGTGCAAAAACACGACTGCCGAAATGGAAAGCAAAAAGATACTGGCTATCTTCATGCAATGGAATTGAAAAAATGCCTGTCATAAGTCAATGACAGAAAACTATTCAGCTTCACATGGAATTTGAAACAGTATTACAGCTGGATTTGCTACCACAAGACAACATGGAACAACGATCAAATTAAGCCTACGTAAGTCCTGCACAATACAATACTTGCCATTCGGCTTCTGTAAGCCCATAATAGGAGAGTTACATGGGCTTCCCATTATCTCCTTTAAGATCCCTTGCTCAATTACTGAGTCGATTACAGGAGTAATTTCGGCAATAGTATCTGGAGTCAAATTGTATTGTGGTATTCTTGGAAATTCTCCATTTGGCTCAACCATGATTTGGACTGGTTCAACAGTCTTAATTAGTATGATTTCTTTACCTATAAAGTCCCAAGCTTCAGGTAACACTATGTCTCTCAATTCAATGGGCAAATCCTCATTCGTCAGGAAAGGATACATTCCCAAATCAGTTTTCTGTGGAGCAAGTTTAAAAACAACAACTTCATCATTCATGAAAAACTCAATACTTCTGAGTGTGCAGTAAATGGAACAATTTAACTTACACAGTAAGTCACGTCCAAGTAAATACACTGGACTTGTATCACACACCACAAATCTATGTCGATCCTCAAAGGACCCGATTTTAACTGAAAAAGGTTCTGAAATCGGAGTGGACAACTTCATGTTTGTGACTCCTAAAACTTGGATACTTTCTCCCGAGAGGGGTAGGTTAGGCACCTCTGCTGTTCTCACAGTAGAGCGGGCAGCACCAGTGTCGATAAGGAATGAGACATGATTCCCATCCACTTCTCCAACTACATAGGGACCACTCTGGTCTTCCTCTAAAGCTGCGCCAAGTACGCAGTCCTCCTCTCCCCTCAGGCACTCTCAGACTGATGTGTCCTAATCAAAATCATTGAACTGAATCAAATATTGTTGTGATACATTCTGATTCTGAAAAGAATTTCTGTTCAACTGTTGATTCACATTTTCATTATACCATTGCACCTGTCAACGCTTCTAAAGCATCGGAGCTTGGGGCATTTGCAATGAGATACATTAGAATTTTGCATTCTCTGACCTTGTTCCTGCTGAGTCTGTGCCATGTTACTCCCTTGAGACTGTGCATATTCTAGATTCTGCATCTGATTACCTATGCTATTCACAATTGACTTACACTCGTGCTACAAATGTCAAAATTTTCTGCAAGCATGATATGGATTCAAATTCTTTAAAAGCTACACATCAACACCAGTTCTTGGATCTACTGGATTACCACGACCTCTACTTTGTGGCTTAAAACTCAGTTGTTGCAACACCCTGCATCATCAGAACTTAATTATATCCTCCCTGTACCAGAGAAATATTGTCAAAACTCATCTGAATCTGACCTTTCTGCATTGCTCTTATCTGAGCAACCATTAACTGCTCCTTAGGTTTCTTGTACTTCATCTCAATCTCATCCCCACAATATTTTGCATAACACAAAATCTCGTCCAATGATTTCCTTTGCCAACAAAGCAATTGCTGTTGAATGATGATAAAAATCTCTGGTCTCAAACAATGTACAAATCTGTAAACAAAATGTCCCATATCCTTTTCTGCGACATTATTCAAGCCATTATATTGTTTGAAAGCCTGTTTCAGTCTCTCACAATAGGCATGTACTGTCTCTTTTAGTTCCTGAGTTGTTCTGTCGATCTACAGCCAATCAATCTCTTTAGGGTGAATCTTTGTCTTCAAGTGATTTATCACCTGTTGGTATTTCTTCAATACCACTGGAGATGGCACTCCTGTTCTAGGATCCCTCTTTGGTTCTATCTCAGGCCAACCCACAGTAACTTTTCATTCGGCCCATAAATCACATGGGTTTTCTCTCATTTTTGGGAAATCATATGTAAATCACAAAATATCAGGACTTGTCCACGGTACATGATGATAACCTCCACCAGGTACTTCTCTCATTGGGAGCACCTGTATTTCTCCTTCATTTCCATCTAGGGAATCAGGTAATGTCTGCACGCTAACTCTTTTTAATTATTTCTTTTTCGACCATCTCTCTCACTCCATTTCTTAATCAATATCATCAGTTCTTTAATATGCAACTTCATTCCAGGAGCTCTCAAGTTCATAATGGCCTTATCACTAAAATCTAACCTATATGATTTCAGTAAAACGTTTGACTTTTGAATGTCTACATCATATTTATGAGCCAATCGGTCAATTTCTCATATGATTATCTGGCTTGGTGAGTATTGTCTTTACAGAGAAACAATAGTTCCTCCTTCTGGTATGTATCTAATCATGAACGACTAATTGTTCCCAGAATAATTTTTTCCAATTCCACTTTTAGCCTACTCACGTCAATTGGCTTTCTTTTTTACTGAACTAAATTCTGAATTGAATTTGGACTTGGAACTGAAATCGAAGCTGGAGCTGAAAAAAAACCTGGAGCTTGTACTTAAATTGGATCCAAACTCGAGACTTGAGCTGATACTGAAGCATTCTCAACATTTTGATTTTGAATCGGAATACTAAAGCCTTTAAGCAATTCCTCAAATTCTTGAGCCGTAATCCAGATTGCTCTCTTGAAGTATTTAAATTAAATCCTCCATTGCTCAAATTTACTCTCTTTCCAGGTTGCATATTTAATGCAGATGTATATGGAACTGTACTTCCCATTGTCATGGTCATCTCAGAAGCATGATAAGTCATTTCAGGAGGTCCACTTGGTCTGGGACACTAAAAATGGGCACCTCTGAAACATTCTGCTCATCTGGTCACATTGAATGTGATTTGGAATGCAACCTACATTTCTACCTTCTGTTGCAGTATCGCTTTGAATTGGAACCATTGGTGTCTGAAGCAATGATCTTGTCGTTAACTCTACTGAATTAGTTTGTGCTGTAATTACTCATGTAGGTACAGTCAAATTGTGAACCATATTTACTTGTAACCCATGTTTGTAAAGAGGTACAACAGGTCCAATAATAACAGGTACATTTAAAGTGTCTGGAGCATTTGAATCAATCGGATTGATTGGAGCCGTAAATTCTGTCCTCCCCTTTGCACGAGTAACAAGTGTGTGTTCTTTAGGTAAATCATGAATTAAAGGTGCTTTCGGAAAATCAGCTGTATATCATTTGCAAAAACCTCACTCTAAATCTCATGGCCGATTTATCAATAAATCATTTAAAAGTTCATCATCTATGTCACTCTCTTCTCCTTGTTTCCTTGTGTCATTCTTCTCTGTCTCTATATGTTTCTTTTTTCTTTTCTCTTTCCCTTGTCATCTCCTTCATCTTCTAACACAGGATATAATCTTGTACTATGTACAATGTCTGCTCTCCACCTTTTCTGTTGTGCATCCCATCTAGCTTCTGTGTAATGATCCATAGTTCTCCCCCATATCTCCCTTGATACTTCTCATTCTCTTTCTGACATGCCATGTGTTCCCACGTATTTAAAGCTTCAAATATGGTAGGTGTAGGAGGTGGTTTTATTTCGTACATTTTCCTCCTTAAATTCTCATTAATCCTTAAATTGAATGTCCCATAGCGATGAAACTGTAAATCCTCATATTCTTCAGTAAGTTTGTGCCAAACACAAGCCACAAACATGGATGTAATCCTTTGTGCATCAAGATAGTGTGTCCTGGCGAACCCTCAGTTGGAGCTTCTACCTTATCTCTAACAGATATAGCCTCATCTTTCTTTATCATTTTCTGTAATGCTTTAAAGAATTTCATTCTAATTCAATACTGTATTCACAAATGCTTTCTGTAAAATCCAGGAAACAATTTTCTCCCAGAATTCATTTGTTCAGCTATCGCAACTAATTCTAGCGCGACTCTGATGACATAGTCAACCAATCCCAGGGCAACCTTACACCAACCGACCTATCACAGTGCGATACACTGTGATGTCAATCCATCTCTTTGTAGCAGCTCACCCTCCTTTATAATTTTCTTCAGCTCGTCTTCTCTAAGAAAAATCACAATTCAAGGCAAGCGACAAATAAACCTGTCTGCTGCACTAAAGGAAATACTCTCTCACAAGGTAAGTAACACTTTTCTACTATCATTTGCTTAAAAGAAATCTCGACCAGTGGGATTTCACCTTAATTGATACAGTTATTCCCTGTGCACCTGAGATCAAATATACCAACCATTTACCACTGACACATAACGAGAACACTTTACCTTGATGTTGTCGATGACATCTCACGACCAATAGCACAAGACAGCAAACAACTTACTTAGTGTCTTCTGCACTGAGACAACCCGTAGATCATATCTCGAGATCTAAGGCCACAACGGACCCGTTAACAACTTCAGCTTTGCATCAAGCGCCACAATCATTCATGGACTGTAACCATGTGGTCTCTAACAACTTCACTCTGCTCAACAACACACAGCCATTTCAAAAATCGTGATCTTAGCAAAAAGCAATAGTAAAGTGCATCCCTATTAATACTCACACTTCTATGCTGCTACACGTTGACTTCCTCAAAAAGAATGCTCCATCTGCACTCCATCAATTCTTCTCTTTGCCGAACAAAAATTTGGGCTCTTTGGACTTTGTCAATAATTTCACTATCTTTTCTGGCACCTTAGAACCTCACTTCTATAGGCAGAACAATAGCTCTACTACCAAGCATTTGATGCAGCGTAAGCAGTATAAATATTTAAAAATTTTAACTTTCACCTCACTAAACACTCATCTATCCCTCTAACTGCACTGAGACCCCTACAGTTAGACAGATTACAGCATTACCCTCACCACAGAGGCAAATGTTCTCTGATGGTTCTTTCTCTGGCGATAGGGAGGGGGAGAACTGGAATGTGCAAAACACAAACATTTGTCACCCTATGAGGACCATTAATTGGTGACTAACTCACAAATTTGAAATAAGGTTCAAATACACTACTCTCATGACCATACTGTGAAAGTACAGTATTGCAATGTGCACATGCAGGGTTTTGTGTCTAAATCAGTAAAGTAATCCAATAGGCACATACTTAACGCGCCAACCCATTGCACTGCGAAGAAAGGGATTGTACCCTGACATTGAATCAATCCATCTTGCTCCATGTTGAACAGTTAGTACACCAATTTTGTCAGACTTCATCCAAACATTTATCCAATCTCTCACAATCACTGCGAGGACAGCGAGATTCCTCCGTAGTTTTTTATTATTTAAAGTTTCAACTGTCTTCAGCATGCCCATCCAGGCTTCAACTGAAACATGTAGAGGTAAACAGTTCATACTCCAACACTTAATTCCACCCAATGCATTTCGGCCTCTCTTTAGACCTTCGTCAGGGGTAACTGAAAAAACAGAAACCAACATCTAAGCCATCTATTACAAACCAATATACATTTGACATGCTCGTGCCATTCTATCATCACGTGTTCAATCATTGCACTAACCCCCCTATATCTGAAAAATACCCTTCTCAACATACTGCTTCTTCCCTTTACTTTAAAGAACTTAAAACGAATGCTCACTAAACAAAATATACAATCTACTCTTAAAAACAAATTATGAAGTGAAAAAACCTTCTCTCATGAGTGCGCAGAATTCGTGCTTTCACAGACCCAAAAATTCTTTCCCTTATCCTCGTTACCAACATAAATCCTTGATGACAAACAACCTTTTTTAAACCATGATATTATCCGATTACCTAGAATGCCACGATCGGAAACTTTATCACCTCCTCTGCTTATCTACCATGACTGTGTGTTCTCTCTTCGTCACGTAAACTGCTAAGCTCACCCACCTGAAACCTCGCTCTTTTTATAACCAATTGCGCTGTTTTTATCCTGACCCCGTGACTTCATCCGTTTTTTTTAAACTGTGCCCCTTAAAGAAACACTACCTGACCTCTCTATATAATCGTGCCTGCCCTAAAACACTGCAAAACAAAACAATAAAATTCATCATTGCCACGCGTAAATGTGTTCACCCAAGTAAAATCATGTAATATAAACAGTGCATTGCCGTGAACAATTAAACATAGGTAAACATTTCAAAATGCTTAAACATGTTAAAAGAATGTCAAAGTAAGTCCATCACTAAAACATGTTCATCATGTCCCTCATTATGAATGTTCCTGTTTTTTGCTGATTATCATCTGAAATTGCGTAAAGTTCCTTATGAGTATGTCATTTGTACTCGCTGTCCTCGGAGCGAAAATTCCTTTGTTACTATTCTTTCGTTCATTTTTATTATTAATCGTAATTAACCGCAGGGTGCAAACTTGCGTGGGACAGTATATTGAAATACAAGAATTCTGTGAGATGCAGAATGCACACCTTCCCTTATGTTCTTTTTAATTTGTGTCAATAGATGCGTGCACACAGGAGCCGTGAACTATCCCAATCACGGATACTTGAAAAACAATCCAATAGGCACATACTTAACGCGCCAACCCATTGCACTGCGAAGAAAGGGATTGTACCCTGACATTGAATCAATCCATCTTGCTCCATGTTGAACAGTTAGTACACCAATTTTGTCAGACTTCATCCAAACATTTATCCAATCTCTCACAATCACTGCGAGGACAGCGAGATTCCTCCGTAGTTTTTTATTATTTAAAGTTTCAACTGTCTTCAGCATGCCCATCCAGGCTTCAACTGAAACATGTAGAGGTAAACAGTTCATACTCCATCACTTAATTCCACCCAATGCATTTCGGCCTCTCTTTAGACCTTCGTCAGGGGTAACTGAAAAACAGAAACCAACATCTAAGCCATCTATTACAAACCAATATACATTTGACATGCTCGTGCCGTTCTATCATCACGTGTTCAATCATTGCACTAACCCCCCTATATCTGAAAAATACCCTTCTCAACATACTGCTTCTTCCCTTTACTTTAAAGAACTTAAAACGAATGCTCACTAAACAAAATAAACAATCTACTCTTAAAAACAAATTATGAAGTGAAAAAACCTTCTCTCATGAGTGCGCAGAATCCGTGCTTTCACAGACCCAAAAATTCTTTCCCTTATCCTCGTTACCAACATAAATCCTTGATGACAAACAACCTTTTCTAAACCATGATATTATCCGATTACCTAGAATGCCACGATCGGAAACTTTATCACCTCCTCTGCTTATCTACCATGACTGTGTGTTCTCTCTTCGTCACGTAAACTGCTAAGCTCACCCACCTGAAACCTCGCTCTTTTTATAACCAATTGCGCTGTTTTTATCCTGACCCCGTGACTTCATCCGTTTTTTTTTAACTGTGCCCCTTAAAGAAACACTACCTGACCTCTCTATATAATCGTGTCCGCCCTAAAACACTGCAAAACAAAACAATAAAATTCATCATTGCCACGCGTAAATGTGTTCACCCAAGTAAAATCATGTAATATAAACAGTGCATTGCCGTGAACAATTAAACATAGGTAAACATTTCAAAATGCTTAAACATGTTAAAAGAATGTCAAAGTTAGTCCATCACTAAAACAAGTTCATCATGTCCCTCATTATGAATGTTCCTGTTTTTTGCTGATTATCATCTGAAATTGCGTAAAGTTCCTTATGAGTATGTCATTTGTACTCGCTGTCCTTGGAGCGAAAATTCCTTTGTTACTATTCTTTCGTTCATTTTTATTATTAATCGTAATTAACCGCAGGGTGCAAACTTGCATGGGACAGTATATTGAAATACAAGAATTCTGTGAGATGCAGAATGCACACCTTCCCTTATGTTCTTTTTAATTTGTGTCAATAGATGCGTGCACACAGGAGCCGTGAACTATCCCAATCACGGATACTTGAAAAACAATCCAATAGGCACATACTTAACGCGCCAACCCATTGCACTGCGAAGAAAGGGATTGTACCCTGACATTGAATCAATCCATCTTGCTCCATGTTGAACAGTTAGTACACCAATTTTGTCAGACTTCATCCAATTTATCCAATCGCTCACAATCACTGCGAGGACAGCGAGATTCCTCCGTAGTTTTTTATTATTTAAAGTTTCAACTGTCTTCAGCATGCCCATCCAGGCTTCAACTGAAACATGTAGAGGTAAACAGTTCATACTCCATCACTTAATTCCACCCAATGCATTTCGGCCTCTCTTTAGACCTTCGTCAGGGGTAACTGAAAAAACAGAAACAAACATCTAAGCCATCTATTACAAACCAAAATACATTTGACATGCTCGTGCCGTTCTATCATCACGTGTTCAATCATTGCACTAACCCCCTATATCTAAGAAATGCCCTTCTCAACATACTGCTTCTTCCCTTTACTTTAAAGAACTTAAAACGAATGCTCACTAAACAAAATAAACAAACTACTCTTAAAAAACAAATTATGAAGTGAAAAAACCTTCTCTCATGAGTGCGCAGAATCCGTGCTTTCACAGACCCAAAAATTCTTTCCCTTATCCTCGTTACCAACATAAATCCTTGATGACAAACAACCTTTTCTAAACCATGATATTATCCGATTACCTAGAATGCCACGATCGGAAACTTTATCACCTCCTCTGCTTATCTACCATGACTGTGTGTTCTCTCTTCGTCACGTAAACTGCTAAGCTCACCCACCTGAAACCTCGCTCTTTTATAACCAATTGCGCAGTTTTTATCCTGACCCCGTGACTTCATCCGTTTTTTTAAACTGTGCCCCTTAAAGAAACACTACCTGACCTCTCTATATAATCGTGCCCGCCCTAAAACACTGCAAAACAAAACAATAAAATTCATCATTGCCACGTGTAAATGTGTTCACCCAAGTAAAATCATGTAATATAAACAGTGCATTGCCGTGAACAATTAAACATAGGTAAACATTTCAAAATGCTTAAACATGTTAAAAGAATGTCAAAGTTAGTCCATCACTAAAACAAGTTCATCATGTCCCTCATTATGAATGTTCCTGTTTTTTGCTGATTATCATCTGAAATTGCGTAAAGTTCCTTATGAGTATGTCATTTGTACTCGCTGTCCTTGGAGCGAAAATTCCTTTGTTACTATTCTTTCGTTCATTTTTATTATTAATCGTAATTAACCGCAGGGTGCAAACTTGCGTGGGACAGTATATTGAAATACAAGAATTCTGTGAGATGCAGAATGCACACCTTCCCTTATGTTCTTTTTAATTTGTGTCAATAGATGCGTGCACACAGGAGCCGTGAACTATCCCAATCACGGATACTTGAAAAACAATCCAATAGGCACATACTTAACGCGCCAACCCATTGCACTGCGAAGAAAGGGATTGTACCCTGACATTGAATCAATCCATCTTGCTCCATGTTGAACAGTTAGTACACCAATTTTGTCAGACTTCATCCAATTTATCCAATCGCTCACAATCACTGCGAGGACAGCGAGATTCCTCCGTAGTTTTTTATTATTTAAAGTTTCAACTGTCTTCAGCATGCCCATCCAGGCTTCAACTGAAACATGTAGAGGTAAACAGTTCATACTCCATCACTTAATTCCACCCAATGCATTTCGGCCTCTCTTTAGACCTTCGTCAGGGGTAACTGAAAAACAGAAACAAACATCTAAGCCATCTATTACAAACCAAAATACATTTGACATGCTCGTGCCGTTCTATCATCACGTGTTCAATCATTGCACTAACCCCCTATATCTAAGAAATGCCCTTCTCAACATACTGCTTCTTCCCTTTACTTTAAAGAACTTAAAACGAATGCTCACTAAACAAAATAAACAAACTACTCTTAAAAACAAATTATGAAGTGAAAAAACCTTCTCTCATGAGTGCGCAGAATCCGTGCTTTCACAGACCCAAAAATTCTTTCCCTTATCCTCGTTACCAACATAAATCCTTGATGACAAACAACCTTTTCTAAACCATGATATTATCCGATTACCTAGAATGCCACGATCGGAAACTTTATCACCTCCTCTGCTTATCTACCATGACTGTGTGTCTCTCTTCGTCACGTAAACTGCTAAGCTCACCCACCTGAAACCTCGCTCTTTTTATAACCAATTGCGCAGTTTTTATCCTGACCCCGTGACTTCATCCGTTTTTTTTAAACTTTGCCCCTTAAAGAAACACTACCTGACCTCTCTATATAATCGTGCCCGCCCTAAAACACTGCAAAACAAAACAATAAAATTCATCATTGCCACGCGTAAATGTGTTCACCCAAGTAAAATCATGTAATATAAACAGTGCATTGCCGTGAACAATTAAACATAGGTAAACATTTCAAAATGCTTAAACATGTTAAAAGAATGTCAAAGTAAGTCCATCACTAAAACAAGTTCATCATGTCCCTCATTATGAATGTTCCTGTTTTTTGCTGATTATCATCTGAAATTGCGTAAAGTTCCTTATGAGTATGTCATTTGTACTCGCTGTCCACCCAATGCATTTCGGCCTCTCTTTAGACCTTCGTCAGGGGTAACAGTTTAAAAAAAACGGATGAAGTCACGGGGTCAGGATAAAACAGCGCAATTGGTTATAAAAAGAGCGAGGTTTCAGGTGGGTGAGCTTAGCAGTTTACGTGACGAAGAGAGAACACACAGTCATGGTAGATAAGCAGAGGAGGTGATAAAGTTTCCGATCGTGGCATTCTAGGTAATCGGATAATATCATGGTTTAGAAAACGTTGTTTGTCATCAAGGATTTATGTTGGTAACGAGGATAAGGGAAAGAATTTTTGGGTCTGTGAAAGCACGGATTCTGCGCACTCATGAGAGAAGGTTTTTTCACTTCATAATTTGTTTTTAAGAGTAGTTTGTTTATTTTGTTTAGTGAGCATTCGTTTTAAGTTCTTTAAAGTAAAGGGAAGAAGCAGTATGTTGAGAAGGGCATTTTTCAGATATAGGGGGGTTAGTGCAATGATTGAACACGTGATGATAGAACGGCACGAGCATGTCAAATGTATTTTGGTTTGTAATAGATGGCTTAGATGTTTGTTTCTGTTTTTTCAGTTACCCCTGACGAAGGTCTAAAGAGAGGCCGAAATGCATTGGGTGGAATTAAGTGATGGAGTATGAACTGTTTACCTCTACATGTTTCAGTTGAAGCCTGGATGGGCATGCTGAAGACAGTTGAAACTTTAAATAATAAAAAACTACGGAGGAATCTCGCTGTCCTCGCAGTGATTGTGAGCGATTGGATAAATGTTTGGATGAAGTCTGACAAAATTGGTGTACTAACTGTTCAACATGGAGCAAGATGGATTGATTCAATGTCAGGGTACAATCCCTTTCTTCGCAGTGCAATGGGTTGGCGCGTTAAGTATGTGCCTATTGGATTGTTTTTCAAGTATCCGTGATTGGGATAGTTCACGGCTCCTGTGTGCACGCATCTATTGACACAAATTAAAAAGAACATAAGGGAAGGTGTGCATTCTGCATTTCACAGAATTCTTGTATTTCAATATACTGTCCCACGCAAGTTTGCACCCTGCGGATAATTACGATTAATAATAAAAATGAACGAAAGAATAGTAACAAAGGAATTTTCGCTCCGAGGACAGCGAGTACAAATGACATACTCATAAGGAACTTTACGCAATTTCAGATGATAATCAGCAAAAACAGGAACATTCATAATGAGGGACATGATGAACTTGTTTTAGTGATGGACTTACTTTGACATTCTTTTAACATGTTTAAGCATTTTGAAATGTTTACCTATGTTTAATTGTTCACGGCAATGCACTGTTTATATTACATGATTTTACTTGGGTGAACACATTTACGCGTGGCAATGATGAATTTTATTGTTTTGTTTTGCAGTGTTTTAGGGCGGGCACGATTATATAGAGAGGTCAGGTAGTGTTTCTTTAAGGGGCACAGTTTAAAAAAAAACGGATGAAGTCACGGGGTCAGGATAAAAACTGCGCAATTGGTTATAAAAAGAGCGAGGTTTCAGGTGGGTGAGCTTAGCAGTTTACGTGACGAAGAGAGAACACACAGTCATGGTAGATAAGCAGAGGAGGTGATAAAGTTTCCGATCGTGGCATTCTAGGTAATCGGATAATATCATGGTTTAGAAAAGGTTGTTTGTCATCAAGGATTTATGTTGGTAACGAGGATAAGGGAAAGAATTTTTGGGTCTGTGAAAGCACGGATTCTGCGCACTTATGAGAGAAGGTTTTTTCACTTCATAATTTGTTTTTAAGAGTAGTTTGTTTATTTTGTTTAGTGAGCATTCGTTTTAAGTTCTTTAAAGTAAAGGGAAGAAGCAGTATGTTGAGAAGGGCATTTTTCAGATATAGGGGGTTAGTGCAATGATTGAACACGTGATGATAGAACGGCACGAGCATGTCAAATGTATTTTGGTTTGTAATAGATGGCTTAGATGTTTGTTTCTGTTTTTTCAGTTACCCCTGACGAAGGTCTAAAGAGAGGCCGAAATGCATTGGGTGGAATTAAGTGATGGAGTATGAACTGTTTACTCTCTACATGTTTCAGTTGAAGCCTGGATGGGCATGCTGAAGACAGTTGAAACTTTAAATAATAAAAACTACGGAGGAATCTCGCTGTCCTCGCAGTGATTGTGAGAGATTGAATAAATGTTTGGATGAAGTCTGACAAAATTGGTGTACTAACTATTCAACATGGAGCAAGATGGATTGATTCAATGTCAGGGTACAATCCCTTTCTTCGCAGTGCAATGGGTTGGCGCGTTAAGTATGTGCCTATTGGATTGTTTTTCAAGTATCCGTGATTGGGATAGTTCACGGCTCCTGTGTGCACGCATCTATTGACACAAATTAAAAAGAACATAAGGGAAGGTGTGCATTCTGCATCTCACAGAATTCTTGTAAATCAGTAAAGTGTCATGTAATGTGATTTTGAAATATTTGCTCTATAAGACCTAACCCACTAGGCCAGAAGTGACTCTTTACAATGCAGCGTCAAAACATAATGGCAACATTCGCACTAAAACATTTTGCTATTTTGACTTTTTGAAGTCCATAGATGGAAAGGCCATTGCATTAGCAATCTCTCTCTCTCTTCCATCCCATTATGGGATGGAAAAGAGAGCAAGTGTGAGAGATTGTCAGAGAGAGAGAAATTGAGAGGGAAAGAGAGAGAGAAGAGAAAGAGAGACAGAGATAGAGAGAGAGAGAGAGAGAGAGAGAGAGGGGGGGGGAAGTTTTTTAGGCTTCTTTCGAATGAGATACTTAAGATGCAATTTTGTGGACAAATTGAAAAGAAAACTTTATTTGCCAATTGAAAAGAGTCACCTTTCACTATGTAACTCAAACATTTGAAGTTGTCAAAAAATTAGAACTCCAACTTAACCATTGAAACTCGTCAACTTAAACCTTTAACCTTCAGAATGAAAGTTTGAGACTTTAAGCACTAGGACACAAGTGTCTCCTTATTCTCTTCAGTCAAGATCTTACTATGACATTCAACGCAAACATGCTCTTGTTATAAAGACTGAAATGATCTTTCACTATGAATGTTTAAGAAGTGAAATAATAGTAAATCAAAGGATACGCAATCCCTTAGAAAGCAAGACTCAAACCATCAACCTTTAGAGTGAGAGTCTAAGACCTAAACCACTATGCCAGAAGCACCTCAATTCAGCTCCGTGTCAAAACATAACAACAACATTCGTACCAAAACATTTTCCTATTCTGATGTTTTGAAGTCCATATATGGAGAGACCATTGCATTGGCAATCTCTCTCGCTTGCATCTCATAGAAAGAGAGAGGATGAGGGAAAGGGAGAGGGTGAGGGAAAGGGAGAGGGTGAGGGAGAGGGAGAAGGAGAGAGGTTTTTTAGGCTTTGATGAATTATATACTTAAAATGAGATCTTTTTGGACAAATTGAAAAGAAAAAAATATTTTCCACATAAAAAAGTGAGATCACCTTTCACTATGTAACCTAAACATTTTTTTTATTTATTTATTATTTATTAAGGAGTTTTATATAGCGCTGGCCAGACCCGAAGGTATCAG
>CAWUFW010030295.1:0-17502 GCA_963921515.1 Calotriton arnoldi
CGAGAAGGACGAACGACACGAACCAACCATGAATCCCTTCGTCCCGATCATACCAATATTCTACATTTACTACCGGAACAGGCACGGACGCGTACGGCGCAGAAGGTAAGCCAGACACCAACCACAAAACACATACAACACGTACACAACACATCACACACACACACGGGGATGCTGAATATACTTACACCAGCAACAGCAGCACCATAGGGGCGGGATGCCCATCACCAATGCCACATATGCACACAGGGGCCTGAATGCGCACCACCACCCCTACCCAGGGGGCTGGATGCCTACCACTAATACCACCCTTAGCCAGGGGGGCTGGATGCCTACCACTACTACCACCCTTAGCCAGGGGGCTGGATGCCTACCACTACTACCACCCTCACCCAGGGGGGCTGGCTGCCTACCACTACTACCACCCTTAGCCAGGGGGGCTGGATGCCTACCACTACTACCACCCTTAGCCAGGGGCGGCTGGATGCCTACCACTACTACCACCCTCACCCAGGGGGGCTGGATGCCTACCACTACTACCACCCTCACCCAGGGGGCTGGATGCCTACCACCACTACCACCCTCACCCAGGGGGGCAGGATGCCTACCACTACTACCACCCTCACCCAGGGGGGCTGGATGCCTACCACTACTACCACCCTCACCCAGGGGGGCTGGATGCCTACCACTACTACCACCCTTAGCCAGGGGGGCTGGATGCCTACCACTACTACCACCCTTAGCCAGGGGGGCTGGATGCCTACCACTACTACCACCCTTAGCCAGGGGGCTGGATGCCTACCACTACTACCACCCTTAGCCAGGGGGGCTGGATGCCTACCACTACTACCACCCTTAGCCAGGGGGGCTGGATGCCTACCACTACTACCACCCTCACCCAGGGGGGCTGGATGCCTACCACCACTACCACCCTCACCCAGGGGGGCAGGATGCCTACCACTACTACCACCCTTAGCCAGGGGGGCTGGATGCCTACCACTACTACCACCCTTAGCCAGGGGGGCTGGATGCCTACCACTACTACCACCCTTAGCCAGGGGGGCTGGATGCCTACCACTACTACCACCCTCACCCAGGGGGGCTGGATGTCTACCACCACTACCACCCTCACCCAGGGGGGCAGGATGCCTACCACTACTACCACCCTTAGCCAGGGGGGCTGGATGCCTACCACTACTACCACCCTTAGCCAGGGGGGCTGGATGCCTACCACTACTAGCACCCTCACCCAGGGGGGCTGGATGCCTACCACCACTACCACCCTCACCCAGGGGGCAGGATGCCTACCACTACTACCACCCTTAGCCAGGGGGGCTGGATGCCTACCACTACTACCACCCTTAGCCAGGGGGGCTGGATGCCTACCACTACTACCACCCTTAGCCAGGGGGGCTGGATGCCTACCACTACTACCACCCTCACCCAGGGGGGCTGGATGCCTACCACCACTACCACCCTCACCCAGGGGGGCAGGATGCCTACCACTACTACCACCCTCAGCCAGGGGGCTGGATGCCTACCACGACTACCACCCTCGCCCAGGGGGGCTGGATGCCTACCACTACTACCACCCCCACTCATAGGATGGACAATGCATGACACAACCAGCACACCACAACCTAGGGAATGCAAGATAAAGACATCCCCCCACCACCATGACAAGCGTGTGTAGGCTGTGTCAAATGCCTACAACACCGAACATGACTTTGAACATACAATGTGACCCCCTAGCACATGTGCCACACATATATGTGTGTGGCACCCACAATGCAAGCAGCCCATGACCATTGTGGCAATGGGGCCTAAACCCCCATCATCACAGTGACCAAAAGGTAAGTGTGGGGTCCATAGCTGAAGCACATTTTGACCATTGTGGCAATGGGGTCTAAACCCCCATCATCACAGTGACCAAAAGTCAAGTGTGGGGTCCATAGCTGAAGCACATTTTGACCATTGTGGCAATGGGGTCTAAACCCCCATCATCACAGTGACCAAAAGGCAAGTGTGGGGTCCATAGCTGAAGCACATTTTGACCATTGTGGCAATGGGGTCTAAACCCCCATCATCACAATGACCAAAAGGAAGTGTGGGGTCCATAGCTGAAGCACATTTTGACCATTGTGGCAATGGGGTCTAAACCCCCATCATCACAGTGACCAAAAGGGAAGTGTGGGGTCCATAGCTGAAGCACATTTTGACCATTGTGGCAATGGGGTCTACACCCCCATCATCACAGTGACCAAAAGGTAAGTGTTGACAAAGAAAGAGCTGCAACTGCCAAACTGCATGGATCATTCCTGGTCACAGAACCAAAAACTCATCTGTGGCAAAGTAGTGTATGTGTCCCATTGCAACATAAATTGGGTGAGCCAAATACTGCAGTGCAAATGAGACATTCCTTTGGCCATGTGCAGACAAACAACACCCATGGGGGCTGACACCGTCAACATTCATCAATGACACAATGACAGAAGTGACCATCAGAATGCAGAACCACATATTTGCACCAATGGGCACACAAATGCAGATATCCTGTGGAGACAGCAGATGTGAGGTGAACAGATACCATACCATGGCAGCAATGGGACACACAAACCATGATCACTGTGCTGACCGATGACCTAGGAGTCCCAGGGACAGCAGGGGAAACACACCAAACAACATACAGCCAATGGCACACCCAAGATATGCCAATGCAGTGGTGCAGATGCACAAACACAAACAGGCAGACCAACACTGTCATCATACACAGCAGGTGAGGGGGGGTGCCAGTGTCCCCAGGTAACCACACAACACATGAGGAGAGCTGAATACCAATCATACAGATGTGCATACACTGCCACACTAAGGTAACTCATGGATCCAAATCCCCTATGTGGGCAAGCAGGCATTGTCAGATGAGAGTGAGCACAAAACACACATGTCACACAGGCACGTAGGAACAACAACTGACACAGCAAGACACAGACACACCACAGCACCACCCCCAGGGCCCCCACAATGTGGTGACCCTTGGCTGCATAAAAATCCCACTCTGATGACAAAGCTGAATGTGGTTCACACTGTGAACCACAGTCATGTGTCCTGAGCAACAAACTACCATCACACCGACACAAGCACAAATCAATCAGCATGGCCAGTAAGCCAAGGCCAACATGGAGGCAGGGGTCTAGCTGGGCAACAACTCCCATCTGCACACACTCAAGACCACACCCCTCGACCTCCAACAATGTGCAGCAGTGAAGTACACATGCACTGGTGACATTGCACATGCACCCATGACTATTCCAGGGTGGTGGGTGGGAACCAAGGTGCAGAAACACATCACACATGGCCACTCAACAAGACTCCTGAATGTCTGACACACTACACACTACGCTGTACATGGACATGACGGCGATACCACACCAACCAATGGGATCCCAGCCACAGTCACACACCAATGAAGAAGCCAAGGTCACCCACAAAGAACACACATAGACAACAACCAACATCGCAGCCCGGACCCTGAGGAGTGCCAGCAGTCACACACACAACGTGTCACAATAACTTAAAGATAACACGAACTGAAAATCACATGACAGGGGCAAACAACAAGTGCCAAGGGGAAACCTGACTGTGACCCATCTGCGTCTGCACACAAACTCAGCCCTGACAGCAAACACACCTATGGGTGACACCCTGATGACCAGTAATGTGCCATGCACCCACATCACAGAGAACACAGGGAGAAGACTTTGGGGGAACATAGCTCAAGTCAGCAAGCATCACAAACAGGTACAACACTAGGGATCACAGCATGCGCAGATAAATGGAAGTGAACACACAGACATGCACATACAACACACACCTTGGGCGCAGGCAATGTCACACGTGTACACACTGCCATGAGGGGACTCCACTCCTGTGTGAGGAAAGCTGTGCCATATGTTGCCTCAGTAGGGCCCCATCATGTCAGCTGAGCACTTGGTCACACAATCAACAATTAGCACCAAATGAGGGCTCCCGTCACATCAGCCTGGTCATGGATGTGCCAACGGAATCATCAGCACAGATCCAACACACTTGTATAGCAATGTTGCACTGACTACACGGATGAGTCCTTCCCCATTGATGCCCAAACCTGCATGTCCAGTGGAGATGGCAACACGGTCAGGGAAGTAGACAAATCCAACAATGGCAGGCACAACAGATGTGCAGGGGTGGAAGCCACAGATATGAAATTGCTAATGTAAGTAGGAAATCCCATTGCCAAATACTGAACACATGACACCCTCAGATGCTGCTATGGATGACATGGATACACCACATGATAGGACACATTCCCCCTGGACCACATGGGTTCCTGCACAGTAACACTTCATAATCATGAGACCAGATATCACCATCACTGCAGCAAGGGCATGGTTAGCAGCACCAACAACATGTACATCTGAAGCATGAGCACTAGAGAAAAGAAAGTTGCTTTATTCAGCATATGTGTTGAATGAAAACGACGTCCAGAAAAAAAGAGCAAAGGCCAATGGCCAGTCCATTGTCAAAGTTCAAACAGGGTGACACTGGCAGATGTCACCCTACGCATGCCTGCACAAAACCAGGGACAATCCACTAGGAGGGGCAACTGGGGGGCAGGCCAGGCACCGCAGGGACAGGATCAGGGCTCACCAGGGGAGTCAGGGAAGGGGTGGTGGGTGCTGGAGAGCCACTGACAACTGCAGTGGAGGTGTCTGACATGGTGTGTGCCGGCACAACTGGGGGGCATGACTCAGATGTCGTGGGTGCCGGCACAACTGCAGTGGACCCTGCAGATGGAGTGGACAGGTCCGCCACTGCAGTGCCCAAGTCAGACAGGGCGGTAGTGGACTCCACTGCAGTGCCTACCTCCAGGGGAGGAGAATGGGGAACAGGCAAGGTGGGTTGGACAGAGGGGGAGGACACCCTCACCACATCAGTGGCACAGACAAGCGCAGCGGGGGTGTGGTGCTGGGAGAGCAAGTGGCAGGGGGAGAAGGCCTGATCCTCTTGGGGATGGTATATCTGTGGGTGGGGGAACCTGGGGCAGGGTGTGGTGGGGGCACCTGTGCAGTGGGGGCCTGAGGGATGGAGGTCGGAGACCTTGTGCCTGAGCTGCAGGGCGGTGGCGGGGTCTTGCTCTTAGGACTCCGGGGGACTTGCGGGTGGGGGCCTCAGTCCGTCTGCGCCTGGGGGAGGGTGTCCGGGGGCGAGGGGCACTCTGCTCCGTGTGGGTGGGCTTCCTCTTCCCCGGGATGCTGGAGCAGCTTCATCGGTGGGGAAGAGGCCGAGGTCACAGAGGAAGAGCTGCTGTGACTTTGGGGTTGCAGGTGAGGCAAGGGAGGGTGCTTTGGAGGGAGAGGGAACTGAGGACTGCGCAGTGCATGTGGATGCGTGTGTGTGTTCCAGGGCCCCATCCCCTGTGAGTCTGGCTTCAGTCCCCTGAATGTGCGTGCGTGTGCGTTTTGTCATTGGCGTGTGTGTCAGTGTGCTGGATGTGTGTGTGCTGGTGTGTGCCTGTGCCGGTGTGTGTGTGCTTGGGATGGGTAAGGTGCTGGGGAGTGTGGATGGAGCAGAGGCAGGAGGGGTGAGGGACCGTTTGAGGAGGGACACTGCTGCCGTCAGGGAGGAGTCCATGGACCTATTGCCCCTCTGTAGGTCAGACATGCCCGATGAGATGCCCTCCATGAACGACACCAGCTGAGTCAACAGCGCGGTGTGCGCATGGAGGACACTCAGCATGGCTGTCTGGCCTACATGGAGCTGGTGAAGGAGGTACACAGACTCCTCACTCAGGGCAGCAGGGGACACAGGGGCAGGGGCTGTGGTGCCTGGCCCAAAGGAGACACGCTCCCGGACATGGGAGCCTCCACGGACCTGGGGAATGGGAGCCGATGGGAGGGCGGTGGTGGTGCTGGTGGTGGCGGGGACAGCAACACTAGCTGGGGTGTGGTGGCTGCTGACACCCGCCTCCACAAGGGAGTCATCCTCCGAGTTGCTCTGGTCCTCAGCTGAGGTGGATGCTGCTGAGGACTCCTCGGTGTGGCTCCCCTCGCCCTCCGTGCCACTGGGTCCCTCCGACCACTCCTCGGCTGCTGACCCAGTCTGGCTCTCTGGCTCCTCCTGGTCTGTGGAGCTGTCCCCTTCCGTGGCCGTGGATGTATCTGCAAACAATGGGGAAACAGACAGACATCAGTCACCTGCACAAAACGCACACACCACTGTGAGCACAGCACATCACAGAGCAAGCCCTGGCATCATTAGTTGTACATTGCTAAAAGTGCCCTAACTGAACAGGAGAAGCCAATTGTCAGTCTGATGCCAAGCATGGCACTCACATCCCACATGGCCTTGCACCCATCTGTCTGGTGTCTGTTGGATTGCAACACCCCAGTGTGGACACATGCACCAAGTACACAGTAGTTGGACAGTGCAGAGGACACGGTGTGGCATGTGGACATGCACACATCACAGCTCTTGCCACTGAGTCAGTACAGGTTTCCGGATGAAAGGGATGCCCAGAGTCAAATAGGAAATGCATGTGATGCATACCAGCGACAGACACCATAATGCACCCATGTCCTGATAGCCAGCGCCACTATGGTGTGCATGTAGCACATGTCACTCCCCTGCAGGCTCACCAATCAGTAGACACATGCCATGGCGGAGGCATGACTGCAAAGTCATACATCACTGTCTCAGTGATGTATGACTTTGCAGCCAGACAACAACACTCTGCAATGTGTCACAATAGTAGGTCATGGGGAATGCAAGTCCTGGAGCTGCACAAGTGCACATGTACATCCCCCCACAACACATCCTCTTAACCCTCATCTGTCCAGGTCATACCTATTGGACATATGGGAGACCTGTGACACTACCCTCTGAACCTGAGCCCCTCACACTCTGCTGTGAATGGGGAACAGCTGCCTGAACTTCACATTCACATGCCCCAGTCTGCATGGGCAGCTGATCAGACACCTATGTGACACACAAGTATCGTCTCCTATGGTCACATCTCCAGTGGCATGCTGAGCCCCTACCAAGAAACTCCACAGCAGTCCTGGCGACTAATCCACAGCACACTGACACAGAGGCAGACACCTGAGGGGTCAAATCACTGCGCACAATGTGTCAGCTGATACACGGGAGTGGGAGTACAGAGTGTATTGTATGGCCTGGAGTAGGCATGACTGTCCAGCCCCACATGAATGAGGGATGAGCCCTGGAATGTAGGCAGCTGGCTAAGTATGTGTGACACACGTCATATACATACTCCTGGGGCCCAAACATTGTTCCCACCCGCAGCATGGGTGTGTGCCAGATACCCCAGCCACATGTGGTGGATCAGCTCAGCAATTGGACCACAGATCAAAGTAACACGCTGAATACATGTCAGAATACAGGCATTGTGTAAGCAATGGACCCACCCATGATGCCCACCACAGAGTCAGGGAAACAGATGCTGTCTCCCACCTTGAGTCAAGCAAACTGCAAGGACACAGTCCTAAGTGACAGAATTCCCTGCATGTAAGGGCCACACCTGGGTATCAGATGAGGAGTGGGCAGTGCACAATAGAGGGACATGGCTCCTGGACAACATGACTGCTGTACTGTGGCAGTTTAACCAGGCCCGAGGAGGGCACATAGCATGTTAGACAGAGTTCACAGTGCAGTCTTTGACTCACCCCCTCCTTGCTGCTCTCTGGCCTTCAGCTGCCCATCCAGGTCTGGAAAGACCACCGCCAGGATCCTGAGCATGTGGGGGTCAGGGTCCGTGTTCCGCCCCTCCTGCGAGGAGGCGACAGCTTCAGCTGGACCCGTGCAATCCTCCAGGTCCAGCCCCGAAGGTCCTGCCACCTCTTTTGGCAGTTGCGGATCCGGCGCTTGTAGACCCCCACGGACCGGACAGCCCGGACGATGTCCTTCCAGATCTCCTGCTTCCGATGGGCAGAAGCCTGTCAGGATGACAAAGTGATAAGGCCATTACTACACATGCAACATATCCGTGCATGACACAGTTGCATATACATGTCGCAATCACAGGGGCACATGGTGTACACAGGCAGTGCACGGCTGCCCATGGACAGTTTTCCAGAAGTCACTACATGGTATCATTGCATGGGGAGTAAAACCCTGTTCAGAAGCACTGTCACTGCATCATACCTGTCCAGTGCAAGTCACTACACACTATGGGGGGTGACAACTACTCAGTGAGCCTGCTAGCCAGTGGCGTGCAGACTCTCAGCCTTGCTAGTCAGACAAAATGCACATTCAGAAAGGCAGTGCACAGGACACTCACCTGCTCCCCTGGTGTCCCATACAGCTTCCTGTACTGTGGAAGTAGGCTGTCCAGCAGGGCCTGGTTCTCTTCAAGGCTGAAGGCTGGGGCTCTCTCCACAGTACGTGCCATTGCAGGGTCCAGAGGGGCAGAGACAGCAGCAGTGCAGTGGCAGTTTCGTCTTGGAGCATGTAGTGCAGGCAAGTGGGCTCTCAGGGGAACAGCCAGCAATATATATGTGCTGGAGAGGCAGATACTGTCCCTTGTGTCCAAAGTGATAGGTCCAAGTCGTTTGCATCTTCTGAATCTGGCCAATCCATGGAATAGCAGCACCAAAACACGCCCACAGCATCCTTCAAATCTTCAACTTCATGACATACATGATTTTGCAACATTGTTGTGGGTGACCAACTGATTTTCCAGCAACCGACTCGTTCGAAATTCGAAAACGCGTCCGTTGCCAGGCAAGCCCATTGTCAATGGGTGCGCACCGATCGGTCCATTGCAGTTCAACGCGCACAGGGGTACAACGCGTACCCGCACACATTGAAAGCAATGGGCCGGCCGGAGGCACCGATCGGTCCATTGCAGTTCAACGCGCACAGGGGTACAACGCGTACCCGCACACATTGAAAGCAATGGGCCGGCCGGAGGCACCGATCGGTCCATTGCAGTTCAACGCGCACAGGGGTACAACGCGTACCCCCACACATTGAAAGCAATGGGCCGGCCGGAGGCACCGATCGGTCCATTGCAGTACAACGCATCACTGTACATGTGACTGGCATATGTCAGCATGCCTGTCTCAGATGGACATATGCCAGCCACAGATAGCTCCCAGGGAGTGAGGGGCACACCTACATCACGACAGCCTGTCCAAACCTTATCATAAGGCATGTAAGGCTGCATTTCCTATTGTGTGTATGTTGGTGTACATGTTGTCCTGTGGGTGTCACCTGTGGGCAGCCACCCCCAGGCTGTGCACGTGTTCATGGGGACAGGATCCTGGGTGTTACGTGTACGTGACCACTGTGATGTGCAACTGTTCATATCTGTGCATGTGCCATGGTCACATTTCACAGTGGTGTTTGTGTATGTCATGTCACATACCCCGTGAGTCCCATGTGGGACGGTATGTGTGAGCCAGGGTGTCCCAGTGGCAAAATTGTGATGGACCTCCACAGTCTTTGTGCATGTAGTGTTTACAATGTCTCTGATTTCATGTGCACAATGGGAGACAGTCTCCACATCCACGTTGTGTGTGCATGGACTGTGATGTTGTGCGTGTGTGTCACAGACGTCCATGTCTGTCCTGCCGTGGCAAGTGGGGCCACTACCTGTGGGGGTCATGTTTGTTTTGCTGTGGTGTACACATGATACTCCATGTGATGCCAGTGTCCATGTGGCATTACAGGGTCCCTGGGAATGTACCTGTCGTTGAGCTGTGGTGCCTGGGGCACATCTGTCCTCACATGTCACTGTGGGGGGTGATTGTGACACGGCAGCAGGAGATGGGAACTGTGACACGGCATCATGATATCCAATGGGCCAACCTGGGACAAATTGATGCCACCTGTAGGACCGTGTTGACAGATGTTGGCCATGTATGTACCATACATGTCCTTCCGGTACTGCACACTTCATGTAGTTGTGCCTCATAATGATGTATGTTGGGATCTTGAGTGTGTTCAATGCCGCATATGTGGGGTGACTGACAATCTTGCTTACTTCTCCTCTGCACTGCAGGGCTCCTGCTGTCCATCGGCCATTCCCAGACCTGGCAACGATGGTGGAACGGGACAGCATCCGACGGTACCGCTTCACCAGGCAGCTGATTGAGGATTTGGCAGTGCAGTTGTCCCCACATTTGCAGCCTGGCCGGCCGTATCCTACAGCGCTGACCCCCAAGGTGAAGGTGATGGCAGCCCTACACTTCTTTGCCACCGGTACCTTCCAACATACTGTGGCGACTGCTGGTGGGATGTCACAGACCATGTTCAGCCGTGTGCTCCGTGATGTTTTGGCGGCAATGTTGCTCTTCCTGAACCGGTACATCTATTTCCCTAGACTGCGACGACTCACTGACGTGAAGAGTGACTTTTATGCCCTGGGGAGGATGCCGCATGTAATTGGCTCCATTGATGGGACACATGTGGCTTTGGTACCACCACAGGCCCAGGAGCAGGCCTACAGGAACCGCAAGCACTACCACTCGGTCAATGCACTGGTGGTGTGTCTTGCAGACATGACCATCACACACGTGTGTGCCCGTTTCCCTGGTTCAGCACACGATGCCTTTGTGATGAGGAGTAGTCGCATCCCCAGGATGATGGCACAGATGCAGAACCAGCGTGCCTGGCTTGTCGGTGTGAACTGACTTTGTGCCATTGTGTGTGATCTGATCTGTAGTATTCCACCCACTTTTCCAAGTCAGCTAATGTGCACTTGTCTGTCCGTAGGTGACTCGGGATACCCCAACATGCCGTGGTTGCTGACACCCCTCAGGAACCCTGTGACACCTGCCCAGATGCGCTACAATGAGGCACATGGTCGGACCAGGAGAGTGATTGAGCGGACCTTTGGTCTCCTGAAGAGCCGCTTCCGCTGCCTGGACAAGACCGGAGGGTCCCTCCCATATGCCCCTGCGAAAGTGTGCAAGATTATCATCGTCTGCTGCATGCTCCACAACCTGGCAGTGCGGAAGGAGTTGCCTCTCATCCAGGATGACAATGACCAACATCCGCCACCTGTGGAGGATCCTGGCCTGGACCACGATGCCAGTGACGATGATGATGATGATGATGGTGATGGTGATGTCCGCACACAGCTCATCACCAACTTCTTTAGCTGAATGTGAGTATCCTGAGGTGTCATGTCAATGATGTGAGTTGGCATGATGTGTGGGTGGTGCTCTGGTGCTGTTGGAGTGTGTCCATGGGCTACTTGACTGGATGTGTGTTGCGATGTGTGGTGACAGGTGGGCTGTACTCCCCAACAGTGTTGACATGCTAACTTGGTTCTGGGTGGGTATCTTGTAACATGTATTGTGCATGAGTTTTGCTGTTCTGTCCTGTACTCCATTGCTTTTGACTGTGTGTCATTTCTGTCCTTCACAGGGTACTTTCAGATTCGTTTGGTCAACTGTGTCCACCGACGACGTGATTGCACATCCAGGCTGGTAGCTGTTGTGTCCCTACAGGTGATGTGCGCCACACCCATGGACTTCCTTCCGTCTACAGTTGTTGACTGTGTGCCCGCTACCAGGTGGGGTTACCTTGCATCTGTAGTGGTTACGGCATGTTGCAACTGTGTAATAAACCTGTGCTTCACTTTGTGATGTGCGTTGTCTGTGGTCACACATTTGACTGCCATTTGCTTACTGCACCTGTGGGCTACTTGACTACAATTGGGAATGGGTGTGGTGTCTGTGCATTGCACCGTCTTCCCTGGCAACATCAGTGTAGGCAATGAGTCAGATGGCCTAGGTGTGTATGTGTCGTGTAGCCCTGGTGGTGTGTCTCCCTCATGTGTGTCACGTTGCCTGTACTCACATGCCTGTGTTGTCCTTGCTGTTGCAGTTCGCATACACAGTGTAATTTTGCAGTTCATCATCCCCATAACAGCACCCACGTTGGAATCACGACAGAGGCAAGTATGGTGTATTAGTGTGTTTATTGTGATACATTTGTGTTAATAGTGCATAGGATGGGTTGTGCTGTACATGAATCTTGCAATCCCAAGTTCCTAGGTGAATTGAAAGTCCGGGTAGACAGGATCCCCAGTATCGGGGCCACAGTTGTCTGACACATTGGTCCAACTTGTACTCCCCATGCAATGTGTGGGAGTAGTGTTGCCGTCAACAGGGTGAACAGTCTGTGCACAAAGGCGAACATCCAGAACAGGTTCAGGCTTCCTGGGAGTTGCGCTTGGCCATCGGCCTCTCACTTTTCCCTCCTCGGACGACCCCTCTTCTTGGGGGGGGCCCTCAAGTGCAGGCTGCTGCGGTGCAGGGGACTCTCCGCCAGAGTCCTCCTCCCTCCCTGTGGCAGTTGCAGTTTGTTCGGCACCAGATGTTGTTGGCACACAGGGAGGTGTGGACTGGTTGCTGTTCATCTGGCGGAGGCATTGTAAAATGTCCCTGTGCACCGCCGTCATCTCATGCAGTGCATCCCACTTGGACTCCACGCGGGACATGTGTGAGTCCACACGGGACATGTGTGACTCCACGTGGGACATGTGGGAGTCCAAGCGGGCATGATGGGCAGCCTGCTGCTGTTTAATGTCTCTGAGGAGCCCCACTACCTGGCTGAGCTCTCCGGTGCTGGACTGGTACGCATCAGCTATGCGTACCAGTTGTGGGTCGTCATGCACACCAGCAACGTCTGCAAGCAGCGACCTCTGTCTCCCACCCCTCCCACCACCCCTGCTGACATGTGCAGTGTGTGCAGTGGCACGCACAGATAACCCTGGTCCACCTTGGGGGTTGGTGGTGGTGGTGGTGTCCATGGCCCCAGGTTGGTCCAGGGTCACTGTGCTGGTGTTGCTCCTTATTCTGTCCATGTCGGCAGGGATGGTATTCGTGGTGACAGTCGTTGTAGGGGTGGGTGCAGGGGGTGCAGCTGGTGGTCCTGCTGGTGCTGCAGCTGGTGGTCCTGCTGGTGCTGCATGTTGACTTGCACCGGATGTGCCAGGTTGTTCTTCATCGTCCGAGGAGGACAGAGGCTGTACGACGCCAGTGAGCTCGGCATCCTCTTGAGCCTGGGACTGGGACTCCTCAGCGTCTGCTGCTGTGTCCCCATCATCACCTGTTTTTGGGAGACACAAACAATGTATGTCATGTTTCTGCAGGCATCAATGGTTGACACACATGACAGTTGTGACTGTGCCTCTGGGTGCGGGCCTGTACATTGCATTGTCCTAAGTCGTCACAGTCAGGGGTTGATATTGGTGTGGCACATTGTCCTGCATTATTTGGGCATTTCTATGTATTTTCTGGGGTGTGAACATGGTCTGCATTGCTTGTGTTTGGTTGACAGCCGGACCTCCTTCCCACCCACCCAGCCAGTCAGTTATCCCACCATGGAACGTGCTTGCGTTGCAGGGAGTGTAAGTTGTCTCTCAGGATGTCAGTCAGTGGTGTCCTGCTGTTTGTTGGTGCACAGTTGGCAGCAGGGCCTTGTGCTCCCCACAGCAGTAGCCAGTGTCAGCCATCTTGTGAGTCCTTCTCCACTCCCTGTGATGTGAGCATGGTTCAGGGTGGTGTTGATGGGCCAGTTGTGAGGCTGAGCAATGTCTGTGACTACGACTCCCATCATGCTATTGCCTCCACCCCCTTCCCAGCATGCCCATGCTTCCTTCCTTTTGACTCTGCTTCCCTGTGGGGTGGGCTGGCTGTGCTGACAGGATGGCTGGGAGTGTTGTCCTGGCAGTTGTTTGGCTAAGAGTTCCAAGAGTGTCCCTGTGCTTCACACAACATAACCCAGGGTGGTGGTGCTTTGTGGGATCTTGTGTTAGGATGGAGGGCATTGCATTCTACCAGGTGGGTACTGTGGAGTTTGTGTTGGGGGGTGTGAGGGGAGGTGCTGGTGACTATAGTCAGTGCTGCAAGTCCCCCTTCCCACCCAGCCAGCCAGATATCCCACCATGGAACGTGCTTGCATTGCAGGGAGTGGAAGTTGTCTCTCAGGATGTCAGTCAGTGGTGTCCTGCTGTTTGTTGGTGCACAGTTGGCAGCAGGGCCTTGTGCTCCCCACAGCAGTAGCCAGTGTCAGCCATCTTGTGAGTCCTTCTCCACTCCCTGTGATGTGAGCATGGTTCAGGGTGGTGTTGATGGGCCAGTTGTGAGGCTGAGCAATGTCTGTGACTACGACTCCCATCATGCTATTGCCTCCACCCCCCTTCCCAGCATGCCCATGCTTCCTTCCTTTTGACTCTGCTTCCCTGTGGGGTGGGCTGGCTGTGCTGACAGGATGGCTGGGAGTGTTGTCCTGGCAGTTGTTTGGCTAAGAGTTCCAAGAGTGTCCCTGTGCTTCACACAACATAACCCAGGGTGGTGGTGCTTTGTGGGATCTTGTGTTAGGATGGAGGGCATTGCATTCTACCAGGTGGGTACTGTGGAGTTTGTGTTGGGGGGTGTGAGGGGAGGTGCTGGTGACTATAGTCAGTGCTGCAAGTCCCCCTTCCCACCCAGCCAGCCAGATATCCCACCATGGAACGTGCTTGCATTGCAGGGAGTGGAAGTTGTCTCTCAGGATGTCAGTCAGTGGTGTCCTGCTGTTTGTTGGTGCACAGTTGGCAGCAGGGCCTTGTGCTCCCCACAGCAGTAGCCAGTGTCAGCCATCTTGTGAGTCCTTCTCCACTCCCTGTGATGTGCGCATGGTTCATGGTGGTGTTGATGGGACAGTTTTGGGGCGGGCAATATGTGTGATTGCGACTCCCATGATGCTATTGTCTACACTGACTTGGCCAGCATACACAGAATTCCTTCCTTTGAGTGGTCTTCACTGTGTGTTGGTGTTGTTGTGGTGGCTACATGTGTGGATGTGTTTGTTAGTTCTATTTGTGCCACTGCCTAGCTGTAGTTGTGGTTGTGTTTGTACATGTGTTGGCACAGTTGGATGTGACTTTTTTGATGGCATGTGTTGTGTTTCTCTGACTGACATACACATTTTGGGATGATTCTGTTCTGGTTGCTGTGTGATTGCTATGAGTGCATGGTTTGACTCTCCCCTTGACAGTGATGTGTGTGTGTTTTGTGGCAGTATATTGTGTACATTTGTTGTGTACTCACCAGGCTCTGGGATGTCCTCTAGTCCATATATGCTCACTGGCGGTAGGATGGCCCGCACCTTCTCCTCCCAGGGCCTGAGGTATATTGGCTTGGCAGGAGGGCCACTGCCGGTGTGTTGGCTGTTGATGTAGTCTTGCTTCAGCAGTTTCCGTACCCTCCTGCGCACGTCATACCACCTGTTCTGGATGTCGGTCTTTGTGCGCCGACATGGTGATTGGGCGTTCACCCTGTTGATGATCCTCTCCCACATCTTGGTTTTCTGCGACATGGGGGTCTGTTGGACCAATGTGCCAAACAGCTGTGGCTCTACCCTGAGGATCTCGTCTACCAGGACTTCCAATTCACAATCTAGGAACTTGTGATTCTTCTTGGGGGGCATGGTGATGGGTGGTGATGGTGAGTGATGTGTGTGTTGGTGTGCAGGTGAGGGTGTGTGAGTGTGTGTTTTGCTGGGTGTATGTGAGGTAGGTATTTGTTGGTGTGCTGATGGTGTGTGGCTTGTGTGAGGGATGAGCTGTGGGTGTGTGGTTGCTTTCTCTTGGGTGCTGGCAGTGGAATGGCATTTGCAAAGGCTCATGGTAGTGATTTGTGTCCTTTATATAGGTGGAGTTGTGGGTGTGTCTTTGTTCTCTGTCCCCACCCCCCAGTATTTATTGGCTTGGTAATTGCTTGTTTGGCCTTTTTTTGGGTGATTTTTCCTTTGTGCTGTTTGTGTATGTTGGAAACGTTCTTGTGACCGAGTCGGACCCTGCATTGGTCTCGTACGGTGTTCTCCGTTTCGTTCACGCTGTGTTTGTGCAGTTTTCTATGCTGCGTACGCGTCGGTCACGGTGTATTGTGTTGCTTCGGCTCGGTTTTGTATGCGTGTCGGTCGTACGGCTTGTCCTCCGTCCGACTCGCTCGTGGTTTTCGCGCCTTGCATCGTACTTAGCGGTTTGGAGTTAGCGTGTACGTTTCGGTCGGATTTGTTCCGGGTGCGTGTCGGTCGGTTGGATTCGCGTGTTTTTCCGGCCGGATTGCTGTTTTCCGTGCGGCTCGGTCGGTCGACTTGGTTTCGTTACGTGTCGGTCGGATTTTTCGCGCCTTGCATCGTACTTGGCGTGACGGGCGCCACGGGTACGTGTCGGTCGGTATTTTTTCCGGATCCGAGTCGGTCGGTGCTTTTTCCGGCCCGAATCGGAATCGACCCCACAGTCTCTCTGGGAAAAATGGCAGACAAATATAGGAGAGTTAGATGATAAGGATCGGCAGGAGGCGTTAGAATCCCCGAGGGAGGTAGCGATATCTTCAAAATTACGCCTAGTACAGCTTAAAGTGCTCCATAGGACCTACTTTACTAGGGTAACATTATTCAAGATAGGAAAGACTGATAGCCAACTCTGCCTGCGACAATGCGGTGCAATATGTATAAAAAACAAGGGTAACCCCGTAGTAAGACCAGGGGTGGTAATATGGTTAAGGAGAACAGTGGTCTCAGGGAGGCTTCAAGGGTCCTCGTGTAGCCTGGGCTACTGTAAATGAATGCAGAGTTAATCTAAACAATTACTTTCAATAGTAGTCCAAACAGGACTCATTAAGCAATATATGCCAGGACACAGGGTGCAGAATGACATCACATTTATTAACACCATAAATGGAGTATCATTCAATATTCAACGTTTAATAGTTCTGGTGCTCACACAAAAAAGTGCAAGTGCGTGAAGTGAAAGTGCTTAGTGACATTTAAAACATTACATCGCATTGACAACAAGCTAAAAACTCCAAACTATTCAATTACAATGAAGGAGTTTTTGGTTGTAAGGTCACATTCTATCACACGATATGGGAATGCCCAGAACTTGCGACATACTGGAAGACAATTATGAGCACAATTACACGGGTGAGTGAGGCCCCTGTACCACTGGAGCCTAAGCGCTGTCTCCTAAATATATGGGAGGCAACAGACCTCAATACCACAGCACAAGCCTGGGCGACCCTAGGCATGATAATAGCCAAACGAAACATTGCCAAATGCTGGGGGGGCACGAAACACTCCCACTGCTTGAGAATGGTGTAACGACATGGATATGGCAATGGTGGCCGAAAAGGCTATATATGTACATAGAGGATGCCCCAAAAAATGGGAATGGAAATGGGGAAAATGGAACACATTTAGGGGAGGCATATGCACTTTGCCGCCAGCGGGGCCTTCATTGGAAGACAGTTGACGAACCAATAAGTAGCAAATGGAATAACTCAATAAATGTATTCATGTAACAAGATGCATAGTTATTGATGTGAAGATGTACTGTGAAGTTTTAACGCAACATGTAAAGAACACGATAACTGTTACAGATATTGTCACAAGTCATGTGCCTAATAAAAAGAGTTTAAAACAAAATTAAAATAATGGGAAAAA
>CAWUFW010030296.1:0-17501 GCA_963921515.1 Calotriton arnoldi
CCTTTTTTCTAGACTTCCAGAAACAAGTGACATGCGATCTTTGCATTTGTTGAATGCGCGTGCTGCTTAGGACAGTGCCTAATTTGAGCCGGTGGTTTCCGGTGTTCGGCATCAGCACTTAATTGGCAGCACCGGCACTGCATGACAGTCTGCCACATGGTAGGCTGTTTGTCTGATTTAGAGTGAGCCCAACAACAGTTGTTTACTAATTCAATATACGGTAAAAATCACTATTACCTAGCGCCCATGCTAATCTCATAGCTTTGGGGCCTGGAATAATCTGAATTGTCTCACTTGTAGAGTGTGATGGTTAGCAGGTGTGCTGTTACTGCCATTGGTAGCACTGGGAGTGGTAATGTGTTGTGTAGGCTGCAGTGGCCTCCTGATGAGGGTCCTGGCACCTAATCTTTTTAACAACAAATTAAGCACAGGGGTTAGGAGGATATAGGAAAGGGGCTTAGAGCCAAAAGCTTTCTCTGCAACTGCCTAAAGGACCAAACCATTTTATGCTACTGTGAGCTATCAATAAGCTAGGCTCAGTGTGTCATGATGTACGCACTGTAAAGCTGTGTTTTAAATGCCATATCCTCCAGAGCAATCCACTATCCAGGACGGAAGTCTCTTTCAAAGGAAAACCAGCCCTGATCTGAAAGAGTCCACATAAAACAGGAACTAACAACTGAATTGTTAAAAAATGAGCATCCAATTCCAGGATGTTTGTATTTCTGTACTTTTTGTGTAGCATATTTCTCTTTTACAGTGCATAATTTCAACTGAGTCACTATCAGGCATGTTCATTGGGCCACCATTGAGCGCTGTAGAGGTTGAAGGCAGTGCAAATTTCTCACTGTGCCTGTCAGTAGGTCAAAAAGGTGTTCAGAATACTTGGTCATCCAATCCTTGGTCGCTCTGCTGAACAAACAGAGCAATGGTCACTTACTCCAGTTGCAATTGTGATTTTGTGCACCTGTGTGTGAAGGAGGTACACAGTTGCCAAAACATTGAGAAGGCGGAAGTAAATGAAAATACAGTGCTAACAGGTGAGTCTGTGCATTGTGTGTTTGGGGGTTGTGAAGTTCTCTGGTTGTACTGGATAAGCAGCTACCTATGTCATTATCATATCAAATCTCTTTATTGATATCATAATTACACTTTCACAATTGCTTTATTAACCTTCTTGCTTTCTCAGATTGGCTTGAAAATGCACCATTTGCCAAGTCTTTTTTCAAATTTATCCGGGGGGAGAACGCCCCGGACCCCCCTTATGACAGTCGGGCTCGCTTGCAACAGGGCACTATTCATGCACGTTTACGCCTCACCACTTTCAAAGGTCACCAGCCACCACTGATTAATATCTAACTTAAGTTATTGGTATTTGGTAGGGGCACCCTTTACAAGTCAAATTGCAACCACATATTGCGATTCCGTAATGGGTTACCAAATCACAATCTGGGTTTTGTGCATTTAAAATTGCTATTTCACAGCCATAAAGGCTCAGATTTGACCTTTGCAACCAAAAATTGAATTGTAAGGAGGGCCATTATGTCTACCTAACCCTCTATTTGCACTTAATCTTCAGTGTGGAGAGAAAACAGTAGATGCTGATAAGGATGTTATCATCTGCCCCCACTATTTGGTCGTCAGCGTGGTGGCCACAGACACTGGGACCTACCCCGCCCCCATGTGATCAGGTGAAGAATCTTGGGGTATGGCTGGACTCTAAGCTTTCTTTCGATAATCACATAAGGCGTGTGGCGGGGAAATGTTTTGGGGTTATGAGAGGTCTTTGGAAGACCTTAGATGTACTGCCAGTTGCAGCAAGGAAAACTATGGTCCATGCCCTGGTGACGTCACGCTTGGATTACGGGAATGTCCTGTATTTGGGAGCTAGCTCCAAGTGTGTGCAAAGACTCCAGCGTATTCAGAATGCTGCGGCTCGTCTTGTTTTAATGTTACCTAGGAGAGCCTCTTCCAACAAGGCCCTGGTTTCCCTTCACTGGCTCCCGGTAAGGGAACGTATCCTGTTCAAGGCTATGGGGTCGATTCCGATTCGGGCCGGAAAAAGCACCGACCGACTCGGATCCGGAAAAAATACCGACCGACACGTACCAGTGGCGCCCGACACGCCAAGTACGATGCAAGCCGCGATAAATCCGACCGACACGTCAGGAAACCAAGCCGACCGACCGAGCCGCTCGGAAAATAGCAATCCGGCCGGAAAAACACGCGAATCCAACCGACCGACACGCACCCGGAACAAATCCGACCGAATCGTACCCGCCAACTCCAACCCGCAAAGTACGATGCAAGGCGCGAAAAACACGACCGAGTCGGACGGAGGACAAGCCGTACGACCGACACGCATACAAAACCGAGCCGAAGCAACACAATACACCGCGACCGACGCGTACGCAGCATACAAAACTGCACAAACACAGCGTGAACGAAACGGAAAACACCGTACGAGACCAATGCAGGGTCCGACTCGGTCACAAGAACGTTTCCAACATACACAAACAGCACAAAGGAAAAATCAACCAAAAAAAGGCCAAACAAGCAATTACCAAGCCAATAAACACTGGGGGGGGTGGGGACAGAGAACAAAGACACACCCACAACTCCACCTATATAAAGGACACAAATCACTACCATGAGCCTTTGCAAATGCCATTTCACTGCCAGCACCCAAGAGAAAGCAACCACACACCCACAGCTCATCCCTCACACAAGCCACACACCATCAGCACACCAACAAATACCTACCTCACATACACCCAGCAAAACACACACTCACACACCCTCACCTGCACACCAACACACACATCACTCACCATCACCACCCATCACCATGCCCCCCAAGAAGAATCCCAAGTTCCTAGATTGTGAATTGGAAGTCCTGGTAGACGAGATCCTCAGGGTGGAGCCACAGCTGTTTGGCACTCTGGTCCAACAGACCCCCATGTCGCAGAAAACCAAGATGTGGGAGAGGATCATCAACAGGGTGAACGCCCAATCATCATGTCGGCGCACAAAGACGGACATCCAGAACAGGTGGTATGACGTGCGCAGGAGGGTACGGGACCTGCTGAAGATAGACTACAGCAACAGCCAACAGACCGGCAGTGGCCCTCCTGCCAAGCCAATATACCTCAGGCCCTGGGAGGAGAAGGTGCGGGCCATCCTTCCGCCAGTGAGCGTATATGGACTAGAGAACATCCCAGAGCCTGGTGAGTACACAACAAATGTACACAATAAACTGCCACAAAACACACACATCACTGTCAAGGGGAGAGTCAAACCATGCACACATAGCAATTACACAGCAACTAGAACAGAATCATCCCAAAATGTGTATGTCAGTCAGATAAACACAACACATGCCATCAAAAAAGTCACATCCAACTGTGCCAACACATGTACAAACACAACCACAACTACAGCTAGGCAGTGGCACAAATAGAACTAACACACACATCCACACATGTAGCCACCACAACAACACCAACACACAGTGAAGACCACTCAAAGGAAGGAATTCTGTGTATGCTGGCCAAGTCAGTGTAGCCAATAGCATCATGGGAGTCGCAGTCACACATATTGCCCCCCCACAACTGTCCCATCAACACCACCCTGAACCATGCTCACATCACAGGGAGTGGAGAAGGACTCACAAGATGGCTGACACTGGCTACTGCTGTGGGGAGCACAAGGCCCTGCTGCCAACTGTGCACCAACAAACAGCAGGACACCACTGACTGACATCCTGAGAGACAACTTACACTCCCTGCAATGCAAGCACGTTCCATGGTGGGCTATCTGGCTGGCTGGGTGGGAAGGGGGACTTGCAGCACTGACTATAGTCACCAGCACCTCCCCTCACACCCCCCAACACAAACTCCACAGTACCCACCTGGTAGAATGCAATGCCCTCCATCCTAACACAAGATCCCACAAAGCACCACCACCCTGGGTTATGTTGTGTGAAGCACAGGGACACTCTTGGGACTCTTAGCCAAACAACTGCCAGGACAACACTCCCAGCCATCCTGTCAGCACAGCCAGCCCACCCCACAGGGAAGCAGAGTCAAAAGGAAGGAAGCATGGGCATGCTGGGAAGGGGGGTGGAGGCAATAGCATGATGGGAGTCGTAGTCACAGACATAGCTCACCCCCACAACTGTCCCATCAACACCACCCTGAACCATGCTCACATCACAGGGAGTGGAGAAGGACTCACAAGATGGCTGACACTGGCTACTGCTGTGGGGAGCACAAGGCCCTGCTGCCAACTGTGCACCAACAAACAGCAGGACACCACTGACTGACATCCTGAGAGACAACTTACACTCCCTGCAATGCAAGCACGTTCCATGTTGGGCTATCTGGCTGGCTGGGTGGGAAGGGGGACTTGCAGCACTGACTATAGTCACCAGCACCTCCCCTCACACCCCCCCAACACAAACTCCACAGTACCCACCTGGTAGAATGCAATGCCCTCCATCCTAACACAAGATCCCACAAAGCACCACCACCCTGGGTTATGTTGTGTGAAGCACAGGGACACTCTTGGGACTCTTAGCCAAACAACTGCCAGGACAACACTCCCAGCCATCCTGTCAGCACAGCCAGCCCACCCCACAGGGAAGCAGAGTCAAAAGGAAGGAAGCATGGGCATGCTGGGAAGGGGGTGGAGGCAATAGCATGATGGGAGTCGTAGTCACAGACATAGCTCACCCCCACAACTGTCCCATCAACACCACCCTGAACCATGCTCACATCACAGGGAGTGGAGAAGGACTCACAAGATGGCTGACACTGGCTACTGCTGTGGGGAGCACAAGGCCCTGCTGCCAACTGTGCACCAACAAACAGCAGGACACCACTGACTGACATCCTGAGAGACAACTTCCACTCCCTGCAATGCAAGCACGTTCCATGGTGGGCTATCTGGCTGGCTGGGTGGGAAGGGGGACTTGCAGCACTGACTATAGTCACCAGCACCTCCCCTCACACCCCCCCCAACACAAACTCCACAGTACCCACCTGGTAGAATGCAATGCCCTCCATCCTAACACAAGATCCCACAAAGCACCACCACCCTGGGTTATGTTGTGTGAAGCACAGGGACACTCTTGGGACTCTTAGCCAAACAACTGCCAGGACAACACTCCCAGCCATCCTGTCAGCACAGCCAGCCCACCCCACAGGGAAGCAGAGTCAAAAGGAAGGAAGCATGGGCATGCTGGGAAGGGGGTGGAGGCAATAGCATGATGGGAGACGTAGTCACAGACATAGCTCACCCCCACAACTGTCCCATCAACACCACCCTGAACCATGCTCACATCACAGGGAGTGGAGAAGGACTCACAAGATGGCTGACACTGGCTACTGCTGTGGGGAGCACAAGGCCCTGCTGCCAACTGTGCACCAACAAACAGCAGGACACCACTGACTGACATCCTGAGAGACAACTTCCACTCCCTGCAATGCAAGCACGTTCCATGTTGGGCTATCTGGCTGGCTGGGTGGGAAGGGGGACTTGCAGCACTGACTATAGTCACCAGCACCTCCCCTCACACCCCCCCAACACAAACTCCACAGTACCCACCTGGTAGAATGCAATGCCCTCCATCCTAACACAAGATCCCACAAAGCACCACCACCCTGGGTTATGTTGTGTGAAGCACAGGGACACTCTTGGGACTCTTAGCCAAACAACTGCCAGGACAACACTCCCAGCCATCCTGTCAGCACAGCCAGCCCACCCCACAGGGAAGCAGAGTCAAAAGGAAGGAAGCATGGGCATGCTGGGAAGGGGGTGGAGGCAATAGCATGATGGGAGACGTAGTCACAGACATAGCTCACCCCCACAACTGTCCCATCAACACCACCCTGAACCATGCTCACATCACAGGGAGTGGAGAAGGACTCACAAGATGGCTGACACTGGCTACTGCTGTGGGGAGCACAAGGCCCTGCTGCCAACTGTGCACCAACAAACAGCAGGACACCACTGACTGACATCCTGAGAGACAACTTACACTCCCTGCAATGCAAGCACGTTCCATGGTGGGATAACTGACTGGGTGGGTGGGTGGGTGGGAAGGAGGTCTGGCTGTCAACCAAACACAATCAATGCAGACCATGTTCACACCCCAGAGAATACATAGAAATGCCCAAATAATGCAGGACAATGTGCCACACCAATATCAACCCCTGACTGTGACGACTTAGGACAATACAATGTACAGGCCCGCACCCCGAGGCACAGTCACAACTGTCAGGTGTGTCAACCACTGATGCCTGCAGAAACATGACATACATTGTTTGTGTCTCCCAAAAACAGGTGATGATAGGGACACAGCAGCAGACGCTGAGGAGTCCCAGTCCCAGGCTCAAGAGGATGCCGAGCTCACTGGCGTCGTACAGCCTCTGTCCTCCTCGGACGATGAAGAACAACCTGGCACATCCGGTGCAAGTCAACATGCTGCACCAGCAGGACCACCAGCTGCAGCACCAGCAGGTCCACCAGCTGCACCCCCTGCACCCACCCCTCCAACGACTGTCACCACGAATACCATCCCTGCCGACATGGACAGAATAAGGAACAACACCAGCGCAGTGACCCTGGACCAACCTGGGGCCATGGACACCACCACCACCACCAACCCCCAAGGTGGACCAGGGTTATCTGTGCGTGCAACTGCACACACTGCACATGTCAGCAGGGGTGGTGGGAGGGGTGGGAGACAGAGGTCGCTGCTTGCAGACGTTGCTGGTGTGCATGAAGACCCACAACTGGTACGCATAGCTGATGCGTACCAGTCCAGCACCGGAGAGCTCAGCCAGGTAGTGGGGCTCCTCAGAGACATTAAACAGCAGCAGGCTGCCCATCATGCCCGCTTGGACTCCCACATGTCCCAAGTGGAGTCACACATGTCACGTGTGGACTCCCACATGTCACGTGTGGACTCCCACATGACCCGCGTGGAGTCCAAGTGGGATGTACTACATGAGATGACGGCGGTGCACAGGGACATTTTACAATGCCTCCGCCAGATGAACAGCAACCAGTCCACACCTCCCTGTGTGCCAACAACATCTGGTACCGAACAAACTGCAACTGCCACAGGGAGGGAGGAGGACTCTGGCGGAGAGTCCCCTGCACCGCAGCAGCCTGCACTTGAGGGCCCCCCCCCAAGAAGAGGGGTCGTCCGAGGAGGGGAAAGTGAGAGGCTGATGGCCAAGCGCAACTCCCAGGAAGCCTGAACCTGTTCTGGATTTTCGCCTTTGTGCACAGACTGTTCACCCTGTTGATGGCAACACTACTCCCACACATTGCATGGGGAGTATAAGTTGGAACAATGTGTCAGACAACAGTGGCCCCGATACTGGGGATCCTGTCTACCTGGACTTTCTATTCATCTAGGAACTTGGGATTGCAAGATTCATGTACAGCACAATCCATCCTATGCACTATTATCACAATAAACACACTAATACACCATACTTGCCTCTGTCGTGATTCCAACGTGGGTGCTGTTATGGGGATGATGAACTGCAAAATTACACAGTGTATGCGAACTGCAACAGCAAGGACAACACAGGCATGTGAGTACAGGCAACGTGACACATATGAGGGAGACACACCACCAGGGCTACACAACACATACACACCTAGGCCATCTGACTCATTGCCTACACTGATGTTGCCAGGGAAGACGGTGCAATGCACAGACACCACACCCATTCCCAGTTGTAGTCAAGTAGCCCACAGGTGCAGTAAGCAAATGGCAGTCAAATGTGTGACCACAGACAACGCACATCACAAAGTGAAGCACAGGTTTATTACACAGTTGCAACATGCTGTAACCACTACAGATGCAAGGTAATCCCACCTGGCAGCGGGCACACAGTCAACAACTGTAGACTGAAGGAAGTCCATGGGTGTGGCGCACATCACCTGTAGGGACACAACAGCTACCAGCCTGGATGTGCAATCACGTCGTCGGTGGACACAGTTCACCAAACGAATCTGAAAGTACCCTGTGAAGGACAGAAATGACACACAGTCAAAAGCAATGCAGTACAGGACAGAACAGCAAAACTCATGCACAATACATGTTACAAGATACCCACCCAGAACCAAGTTAGCATGTCAACACTGTTGGGGAGTACAGCCCACCTGTCACCACACATCGCAACACACATCCTGTCAAGTAGCCCATGGACACACTCCAACAGCACCAGAGCACCACCCACACATCATGCCAACTCACATCATTCACATGACACCTCAGGATACTCACATTCAGCTAAAGAAGTTGGTGATGAGCTGTGTGCGGACATCACCATCACCATCATCATCATCATCGTCACTGGCATCGTGGTCCAGGCCAGGATCCTCCACAGGTGGCGGATGTTGGTCATCGTCATCCTGGATGAGAGGCAACTCCTTCCGCACTGCCAGGTTGTGGAGCATGCAGCAGACGATGATAATCTTGCACACTTTCGCAGGGGCATATGGGAGGGACCCTCCGGTCTTGTCCAGGCAGCGGAAGCGGCTCTTCAGGAGACCAAAGGTCCGCTCAATCACTCTCCTGGTCCGACCATGTGCCTCATTGTAGCGCATCTGGGCAGGTGTCACAGGGTTCCTGAGGGGTGTCAGCAACCACGGCATGTTGGGGTATCCCGAGTCACCTACGGACAGACAAGTGCACATCAGCTGACTTGGAAAAGTGGGCGGAATACTACAGATCAGATCACACACAATGGCACAAAGTCAGTACACACCGACAAGCCAGGCACGCTGGTTCTGCATCTGTGCCATCAACCTGGGGATGCGACTACTCCTCATCACAAAGGCATCGTGTGCTGAACCAGGGAAACGGGCACACACGTGTGTGATGGTCATGTCTGCAAGACACACCACCAGTGCATTGACCGAGTGGTAGTGCTTGCGGTTCCTGTAGGCCTGCTCCTGGGCCTGTGGTGGTACCAAAGCCACATGTGTCCCATCAATGGAGCCAATGACATGCGGCATCCTCCCCAGGGCATAAAAGTCACTCTTCACGTCAGTGAGTCGTCGCAGTCTAGGGAAATAGATGTACCGGTTCAGGAAGAGCAACATTGCCGCCAAAACATCGCGGAGCACACGGCTGAACATGGTCTGTGACATCCCACCAGCAGACGCCACAGTATGTTGGAAGGTACCGGTGGCAAAGAAGTGTAGGGCTGCCATCACCTTCACCTTGGGGGTCAGCGCTGTAGGATACGGCCGGCCAGGCTGCAAATGTGGGGACAACTGCACTGCCAAATCCTCAATCAGCTGCCTGGTGAAGCGGTACCGTCGGATGCTGTCCCGTTCCACCATCGTTGCCAGGTCTGGGAATGGCCGATGGACAGCAGGAGCCCTGCAGTGCAGAGGAGAAGTAAGCAAGATCGTCAGTCACCCCACATATGCGGCATTGAACACACTCAAGATCCCAACATACATCATCATGAGGCACAACTACATGAAGTGTGCAGTACCGGAACGACATTTATGGTACATACATGGCCAACATCTGTCAACACGGTCCTACAGGTGGCATCAATTTGTCCCAGGTTGGCCCATTGGATATCATGATGCTGTGTCACAGTCACCCCCAGTGACATGTGAGGACAGATGTGCCCCAGGCACCACAGCTCAACGACAGGCACATTCCCAGGGACCCTGTAATGCCACATGGACACTGGCATCACCTGGAGTATCATGTGTACACCACAACAAAACAAACATGACCCCCACAGGTAGTGGCCACACTTGCCATGGCAGGAGAGCCATGGACGTCTGTGACACACACGCACAACATCAGAGTCCATGCACACACAACGTGGATGTGGAGACTGTCTCCCATTGTGCACATGAAATCAGAGACATTGTAAACACTACATGCACAAAGACTGTGGAGGGCCATCACTATTGTGCCACTGGGACACCCTGGCTCAAACATACCGTCCCACATGGGACTCACGGGGTATGTGACATGACATACACAAACACCACTGTGAAATGTGACCATGGCACATGCACAGATATGAACAGTTGCACATCACAGTGGTCACGTACACGTAACACCCATGATCCTGTCCCCATGAACACGTGCACAGCCTGGGGGTGGCTGCCCACAGGTGACACCCACAGGACAACATGTACACCAACATACACACAATAGGAAATGCAGCCTTACATGCCTTATGATAAGGTTTGGACAGGCTGTCGTGATGTAGGTGTGCCCCTCACTCCCTGGGAGCTATCTGTGGCTGGCATATGTCCATCTGAGACAGGCATGCTGACATATGCCAGTCACATGTACAGTGATGCGTTGTACTGCAATGGACCGATCGGTGCCTCCGGCCGGCCCATTGCATTCAATGTGTGCGGGTACGCGTTGTACCCCTGTGCGCGTTGAACAGCAATGGACCGATCGGTGCCTCCGGCCGGCCCATTGCATTCAATGTGTGCGGGTACGCGTTGTACCCCTGTGCGCGTTGTACTGCAATGGACCGATCGGTGCCTCCGGCCGGCCCATTGCATTCAATGTGTGCGGGTACGCGTTGTACCCCTGTGCGCGTTGAACAGCAATGGACCGATCGGTGCCTCCGGCCGGCCCATTGCTTTCAATGTGTGCGGGTACGCGTTGTACCCCTGTGCGCGTTGAACAGCAATGGACCGATCGGTGCCTCCGGCCGGCCCATTGCTTTCAATGTGTGCGGGTACGCGTTGTACCCCTGTGCGCGTTGAACAGCAATGGACCGATCGGTGCCTCCGGCCGGCCCATTGCATTCAATGTGTGCGGGTACGCGTTGTACCCCTGTGCGCGTTGAACAGCAATGGACCGATCGGTGCCTCCGGCCGGCCCATTGCATTCAATGTGTGCGGGTACGCGTTGTACCCCTGTGCGCGTTGAACAGCAATGGACCGATCGGTGCCTCCGGCCGGCCCATTGCTTTCAATGTGTGCGGGTACGCGTTGTACCCCTGTGCGCGTTGAACAGCAATGGACCGATCGGTGCCTCCGGCCGGCCCATTGCATTCAATGTGTGCGGGTACGCGTTGTACCCCTGTGCGCGTTGTACTGCAATGGACCGATCGGTGCCTCCGGCCGGCCCATTGCATTCAATGTGTGCGGGTACGCGTTGTACCCCTGTGCGCGTTGAACAGCAATGGACCGATCGGTGCCTCCGGCCGGCCCATTGCTTTCAATGTGTGCGGGTACGCGTTGTACCCCTGTGCGCGTTGAACAGCAATGGACCGATCGGTGCGCACCCATTGACAATGGGCTTGCCTGGCAACGGACGCGTTTTTGAATATTCGAACGAGTCGGTTGCTGGAAAATCAGTTGGTCACCCACAACAATGTTGCAAAATAATGTATGTCATGAAGTTGAAGATTTGAAGGATGCTGTGGGCGTGTTTTGGTGCTGCTATTCCATGGATTGGCCAGATTCAGAAGATGCAAACGACTTGGACCTATCACTTTGGACACAAGGGACAGTATCTGCCTCTCCAGCACATATATATTGCTGCATGTTCCCCTGAGAGCCCACTTGCCTGCACTACATGCTCCAGGACGACATCTGCCACTGCACTGCTGCTGTCTCTGCCCCTCTGGACCCTGCAATGGCACGTACTGTGGAGAGAGCCCCAGCCTTCAGCCTTGAAGAGAACCAGGCCCTGCTGGACAGCCTACTTCCACAGTACAGCAAGCTGTATGGGACACCAGGGGAGCAGGTGAGTGTTCTGTGCACTGCCTTTCTGAATGTGCATTTTGTCTGACTAGCAAGGCTGAGAGTCAGCACACCACTGGCTAGCAGGCTCACTGAGTAGTTGTCACCCCCCATAGTGTGTAGTGACTTGCACTGGACAGGTATGGTGCAGTGACAGTGCTTCTGAACAGGGTTTTACTCCCCATGCTATGATACCATGTAGTGACTTCTGGAAAACTGTCCATGGGCAGCCGTGCACTGCCTGGGTACACCATGTGCCCCTGTGATTGCGACATGTATATGCAACTGTGTCATGCACGGATATGTTGCATGTGTAGTAATGTCCTTATCACTTTGTCATCCTGACAGGCTTCTGCCCATCGGAAGCATGAGATCTGGAAGGACATCGTCCGGGCTGTCCGGTCCGTGGGGGTCTACAAGCGCCGGATCCGCAACTGCCAAAAGAGGTGGCAGGACCTTCGGGGCTGGACCCGGAGGATTGCACGGGTCCAGCTGAAGCTGTCGCCTCCTCGCAGGAGGGGCGGAACACGGACCCTGACCCCCCACATGCTCAGGATCCTGGCGGTGGTCTTTCCAGACCTGGATGGGCAGCTGAAGGCCAGAGAGCAGCAAGGAGGGGGTGAGTCAAAGACTGCACTGTGTACTCTGTCTAACATGTTATGTGCCCTCCTCGGGCCAGGTTGAACTGCCACAGTACAGCAGTCATGTTGTCCAGGAGCCATGTCCCTCTATTGTGCACTGCCCACTCCTCATCTGATACCCAGGTGTGGCCCTTACATGCAGGGAATTCTGTCACTTAGGACTGTGTCCTTGCAGTTTGCTTGACTCAAGGTGGGAGACAGCATCTGTTTCCCTGACTCTGTGGTGGGCATCATGGGTGGGTCCATTGCTTACACAATGCCTGTATTCTGACATGTAGGGTAGTGTCACAGGTCTCCCATATGTCCAATAGGTATGACCTGGACAGATGAGGGTTAAGAGGATGTGTTGTGGGGGGGATGTACATGTGCACTTGTGCAGCTCCAGGACTTGCATTCCCCATGACCTACTATTGTGACACAGTGCAGAGTGTTGTTGTCTGGCTGCAAAGTCATACATCACTGAGACAGTGATGTATGACTTTGCAGTCATGCCTCCGCCATGGCATGTGTCTACTGATTGGTGATCCTGCAGGGGAGTGACATGTGCTACATGCACACCATAGTGGCGCTGGCTATCAGGACATGGGTGCATCATGGTGTCTGTCGCTGGTATGCATCACATGCATTTCCTATTTGACTCTGGGCATCCCTTACATCCGTAAACCTGTACTGACTCAGTGGCAAGAGCTGTGATGTGTCCACACCGTGTCCTCTGCACTGTCCAACTACTGTGTACTTGGTGCATGTGTCAACACTGGGGTGTTGCAATCCAACAGACACCAGACAGATGGGTGCAAGGCCATGTGGGATGTGAGTGCCATGCTTGGCATCAGACTGACAATTGACTTCTCCTGTTCAATTAGTGCACTTTTAGCAATGTACAACTAATGATGCCAGGGCTTGCTCTGTGATGTGCTGTGCTCACAGTGGTGTGTGCGTTATGTGCAGGTGACTGATGTCTGTCTGTTTCCCCATTGTTTGCAGATACATCCACGGCCACGGAAGGGGACAGCTCCACGGACCAGGAGGAGCCGGAGAGCCAGACTGGGTCAGCAGCCGAGGAGTGGTCGGAGGGACCCAGTGGCACGGAGGGCGAGGGGAGCCACACCGAGGAGTCCTCAGCAGCATCCACCTCAGCTGAGGACCAGAGCAACTCGGAGGATGACTCCCTTGTGGAGGCGGGTGTCAGCAGCCACCACACCCCAGCTAGTGTTGCTGTCCCCGCCACCACCAGCACCACCACCGCCCTCCCATTGGCTCCCATTCCCCAGGTCCGTGGAGGCTCCCATGTCCGGGAGCGTGTCTCCTTTGGGCCAGGCACCGCACCCCCTGCCCCTGTGTCCCCTGCTGCCCTGAGTGAGGAGTCTGTGTACCTCCTTCGCCAGCTCCATGTAGGGCAGACAGCCATGCTGAGTGTCCTCCATGCGCACACCGCGCTGTTGACTCAGCTGGTGTCGTTCATGGAGGGCATCTCATCGGGCATGTCTGACCTACAGAGGGGCAATAGGTCCATGGACTCCTCCCTGACGGCAGCAGTGTCCCTCCTCAAACGGTCCCTCACCCCTCCTGCCTTTGCTCCATCCACACTCCCCAGCACCTTACCCATCCCAGGCACACACACACTGGCACACACCAGCACACACACATCCAGCACACTGACACACACGCCAATGACAAAACGCACACGCAAGCACATTCAGGGGACTGAAGCCAGACTCACAGGGGATGGGGCCCTGGAACACACACACGCATCCACATGCACTGCGCAGTCCTCAGTTCCCTCTCCCTCCAAAGCACCCTCCCTTGCCTCACCTGCAACCCCAAAGTCACAGCAGCTCTTCCTCTGTGACCTCGGCCTCTTCCCCACCGATGAAGCTGCTCCAGCATCCCGGGGGAAGAGGAAGCCCACCCACACGGAGCAGAGTGCCCCTCGCCCCCGGACACCCTCCCCCAGGCGCAGACGGACTGAGGCCCCCACCCGCAAGTCCCCCCGGAGTGCTAAGAGCAAGACCCCGCCACCGCCCTGCAGCTCAGGCACAAGGTCTCCGTCCTCCATCCCTCAGGCCCCCACTGCACAGGTGCCCCCACCACACCCTGCCCCAGGTTCCCCCACCCACAGATATACCATCCCCAAGATGCTCCGGCCTTCTCCCCCTGCCACTTGCTCTCCCAGCACCACACCCCCCGCTGCGCTTGTCTGTGCCACTGATGTGGTGAGGGTGTCCTCCCCCTCTGTCCAACCCACCTTGCCTGTTCCCCATTCTCCTCCCCTGGAGGTAGGCACTGCAGTGGAGTCCACTACCGCCCTGTCTGACTTGGGCACTGCAGTGGCGGACCTGTCCACCCCATCTGCAGGGTCCACTGCAGTTGTGCCGGCACCCACGACATCTGTGTCATGCCCCCCAGTTGTGCCGGCACACACCATGTCAGACACCTCCACTGCAGTTGTCAGTGGCTCTCCAGCACCCACCACCCCTTCCCTGACTCCCCCTGGTGAGCCCTGATCCTGTCCCTGCGGTGCCTGGCCTGCCCCCGGTTGCCCCTCCTAGTGGATTGTCCCTGGTATTGTGCAGGCATGCGTAGGGTGACATCTGCCAGTGTCACCCTGTTTGAACTTTGACAATGGACTGGCCATTGGCCTTTGCTCTTTTTCAGGACTTCGTTTGGCCTCAACACATATGCTGAATAAAGCAACTTTCTTTTCTCTAGTGCTCATGCTTCAGATGTACATGTTGTTGGTGCAGCTAACCATGCCCTTGCTGCAGTGATGGTGATATCTGGTCTCATGATTATGAAGTGTTACTGTGCAGGAACCCATGTGGTCCAGGGGGAATGTGTCCTATCATGTGGTGTATCCATGTCATCAATAGCAGCATCTGAGGGTGTCATGTGTTCAGTATTTGGCAATGGGTTTCCTACTTACATTGGCAATTTCACATCTGTGGCTTCCACCCCTGCACATCTGTTGTGCCTGCCATCGTTGCATTTGTCTACTTCCCTGACCGTGTTGCCATCTCCAGTGGACATGCAGGTTTGGGCATCAATGGGGAGGGACTCATCCGTGTAGTCAGTGCAACATTGCTATACAAGTGTGTTGGATCTGTGCTGATGATTCCGTTGGCACATCCATGACCAGGCTGATGTGATGGGAGCCCTCATTTGGTGCTAATTGTTGATTGTGTGACCAAGTGCTCAGCTGACATGATGGGGCCCTACTGAGGCAACATATGGCACAGCTTTCCTCACACAGGAGTGGAGTCCCCTCATGGCAGTGTGTACACGTGTGACATTGCCTGCGCCCAAGGTGTGTGTTGTATGTGCATGTCTGTGTGTTCACTTCCATTCATCTGCGCATGCTGTGATCCCTAGTGTTGTACCTGTTTGTGATGCTTGCTGACTTGAGCTATGTTCCCCCAAAGTCTTCTCCCTGTGTTCTCTGTGATGTGGGTGCATGGCACATTACTGGTCATCAGGGTGTCACCCATAGGTGTGTTTGCTGTCAGGGCAGAGTTTGTGTGCTGACGCAGATGGGTCACAGTCAGGTTTCCCTTTGGCACTTGTTGTTTGCCCCTGTCATGTGATTTCCAGTTTGTGTTATCTTTCAGTGATTGTGACACGTTGTGTGTGTGACTGCTGGCACTCCTTAGGGTCCGGGCTGCAATGTTGGTTGTTGTCTATGTGTGTTCTTTGTGGGTGACCTTGGTTTCTTCATTGGTGTGTGACTGTGGCTGGGATCCCATTGGTCGGTGTGGTATTGCCGTCATGTCCATGTACAGCGTAGTGTGCAGTGTGTCAGACATTCAGGAGTCTTGTTGAGTGTCCATGTGTGATGTGTTTCTACACCTTGGTTCCCACCCACCACCCTGGAATAGTAATGGGTGCATGTGCAATGTCACCAGTGCATGTGTACTTCACTGCTGCACATTGTTGGAGGTCGAGGGGTGTGGTGTTGAGTGTGTGCAGATGAGAGTTGTTGCCCGGCTAGTCCCCTGCCTCCATGTTGGCCTTGGCTTACTGGCCATGCTGATTGATTTGTGCTTGTGTAGGTGTGATGGTAGTTAGTTGCTCAGGACACCTGACTGTGGTTCACAGTGTGAACGACATTTAGCTTTGTCATCACAGTGGTATTTTTCTTCAGCCCAGGGTCACCACATTGTGGGGGCCCTGGGGGTGGTGCTGTGGTGTGTCTGTGACTTGCTGTGTCAGTTGTTGTTCCTACGTGCCTGTGTGACATGTGTGTTTTGTGCTCCCTCTCACCTGTCAATGCCTGCTTGCCCACATAGGGGATTTGGATCCATGAGTTACCTTAGTGTGGCAGTGTATGCACATCTGTATGATTGGTATTCAGCTCTCCTCATGTGTTGTGTTGTTGCCTGGGGACAATGGCACCCCCACCCCTCACCTGCTGTGTATGATGACAGTGTTGGTCTGCCTGTTTGTGTTTGTGCATCTGCACCACTGCATTGGCATATCTTGGGTGTGCCATTGGCTGTATGTTGTTTGGTGTGTTTCCCCTGCTGTCCCTGGGACTCCTAGGTCATCGGTCAGCACAGTGATCATGGTTTGTGTGTCCCATTGCTGCCATGGTATGGTATCTGTTCACCTCACATCTGCTGTCTCCACAGGGTATCTGCATTTGTGTGCCCATTGGTGCAAATATGTGGTTCTGCATTCTGATGGTCACTTCTGTCATTGTGTCATTGATGACTGTTGACGGTCTCAGCCACCATGGGTGTTGTTTGTCTGCACATGGCCAAAGGAATGTTTCATTTGCACTGCAGTATTTGGCTCCCCCAATTTATGTTGCAATGGGACACATACACTACTTTGCCACAGATGAGTTTTTGGTTCTGTGACCAGGAATGATCCATGCAGTTTGGCAGTTGCAGCTCTTTCTTTGTCAACAATTACCTTTTGGTCACTGTGATGATGAGGGTGTAGACCCCATTGCCACAATGGTCAAAATGTGCTTCAGCTATGGACCCCACACTTGCCTTTTGGTCACTGTGATGATGGGGGTTTAGACCCCATTGCCACAATGGTCAAACTGTGCTTCAGCTATGGACCCCACACTTACCTTTTGGTCACTGT
>CAWUFW010030297.1:0-17498 GCA_963921515.1 Calotriton arnoldi
TACCGTCATGACAGAGCGCGCCACATGGGAGGCATACAGATTAGGGGGCGTTGTTGCTGCCGAAGGAAGGGGATTTTCATAAGAGAGGTACCAGCTACGGCACGATCCTGAAAAAGCCAATGCTTTTCTGACTCCGCTCTACTCCACTCCACCAACTGGCGGAGCTGTGCAGCTTTATAATAGAGCGTAAGGTCAGGGATCCCCAACCCCCCTTCGCAGGGGGGAAGGAAGCTGACCAATCTCTTCATCCTTGGTCTGCGACCCTGCCAGATGAATTGTGCGAGTTCCGATTGGGTCCTCTGAAGCCAACCTGTGGATTTTGGGGAGAATTGTCATTTTAACAGCTGCGATACGGTCGAGCCACAAAATGGGGAAATGTTTCCATCGCCTCAGGTCTGCACGGATATGGGACCGCAAAATGGTATCATTTAATGACCGGGTCGCCGGAAGTGTGGGAGCTAACTGAAGGCCCAGATAAGGGACAGATTCAGCAGACCACTGGAGAGGGTGTCGCGCTGCAGGTCCGCCAACTGCGTTGGCGGCAGCGGAAGGTTCACGGCGGTTGACTTCGAGACATTGATTTTAAACCCGGACACCGCTCCAAAGGAGTCCAGCTCCTCTAGAAGAGGGCCCAGAGTAGTCACAGGGTCGGACAGGGTAACCAGAACATCGTCCGCATATAGATTAATGATCCGCGGAGATTCTTGTACCCTCTGTGCCATGGGCTCCATATAGAGGGCAAAGAGCAGTGGCGACACAGGGCACCCCTGCCTAGTACCTCTATGTATACGGAAGGGGGTGGATGTAAACCCATTGACGCGCACCATTGCCGAGGGCTCCGGTAGCAGTTGAGAATATGCGTGCGCATCTTCTCCCCAAGGCCAAAGCGAAGCAACACGCGTTCCAAGTAGGGCCAGTGCACGCGATTGAAGGCCTTCTCGGCATCGACGGTTACGAGCATAAAGTCCCCCGGCACACGGGAGGCCTTTTTGATCAGGTGCAGCACACGTTTCGTGTTGTCACTGGTTTGGCACTGCGGGATAAAGCCCGCCTGGTCCGGGTCAATGATGCCGGGCATATACGGGCTAAGGCGCGCCGCCAAGATGCTGGTGTAAAGTTTGAGATCGATATTTAAGAGGGAGATGGGTCTATATGCCCCACAGAGTGTCTTGTCCTTGCCTGGCTTATGTATAACGGCGATATCCGCTTCAAGCATCAAGGAAGGGATCACCCCATCGTCGCGAAAGAGTTGAAAAGGCGGGTGAGGAGGGGGACGAGGACCGGGCAAAATTGCTTATAAAAGGCGGCCGTGTAGCCGTCCGGTCCCGGGGATTTAGCCAATTTCAGGCGTGATATGGCCGATATGACCTCCTCCGGGCGAATCTCCCTCTCTATGTGGTCAGCCTGCCCCTTAGACAAGGATGGGAGAGTAACCCGGTCCAAGTAGGCGTCCATGGCCTCCGGGTCCAGGTGTTGCGCATCATAGAGTTGCTCGTAGAAGTCCCTGAACGTCTCTGCAATGTCATAGTCCTCGGTGCGTAACTGTCCCATCGGGTCTTGAATCCCCTGCACACCCTCCCGTAACCGCCTCTCTCGTAGTTTGTGCGCCAGTAGCCGCCCGCACTTATCCCCTCCGCTATAGAAGGAGTGGCGTAAACGCAACGCCGCGTATTCGGCCCTGTCACGGTCCAAAGCAGCTAACTGCGAGCGGGCCGCCTTCAGTTGACGCCAGATGCGTGGGGCGCCTGTCCGCTGGTGCATTTGCTCTAGTTCCTTCACCTGTTGTGTAAGGTCTTCCCGTTGTCGTTTGCGCTCCACATTATCTGCCGAGGAAAGGGCAATAATTGCGCCCCGTACCACGGCCTTCAGCGCTTCCCATCGGGTTGCGATGGACGTGTCCGGGTTGTCATTATGGGCTAGATAGTCAGTGATCGAGCGTTGGATCTGGTCCACGACACCGTCCCGATGCAAGAGAGCGCCACGGAAGCGACACCGGCGCGCGGGAAGTCGCACGGGTGGGAGAGTCAGGACGGCCATCACCGGCGCATGGTCCGATAGGGCAGCGACTAGTATGTCCACGGAGGTTGCTATATCAGTAACCCGTCTGGTGCCTAAAAAATAGTCAAGTCGGGCATAGGTCTTGTGGGCGCCAGAATAATAAGAGTATTCCCTGTCTCGGGGATGGAAATGTCGCCACAGGTCCGTCAGGCCTAGGTCGCCTAACCGCGCGTGTCCAGCACTGGAGAGAGCCCCACCTGGCCGTACCGCTGCGCCGACCTGTCGAGCCCTTTGTCAAAAACTAAATTAAGGTCGCCCCCTATGAGCACGGAACGGGCCGGGGTCTCTGTGGCCGCAAGCAGGGCCTCATGGAGAAACCGTTCCTGTCCAACATTGGGCGCGTATATGGACCCAATGGTCAGCGAATGCTCCCCAATCAAAAACTGATAAGTTAATAGCCTACCCTTGATTTCAGCCTCCTTCTGCACCACTTTACCCTTAAAGGACCTAGCTAGCAAAATTGCCACCCCCGCTGACTTAGAAGGCCCGGAAGAAAAAAACTGGGTGGGGAACGCGCGGGAGCGCATCCTATAGCAGTCCTTGCTCAACAAATGTGTTTCCTGCAATAGGCACACGTCAGCGCCCGTGCTACTCAAATACTCCAGGATCGTTCTGCACTTGACCGGATGATTTAGTCCCCTCACGTTTAGCGTGAGGACTTTCAGACTCAACGGAGCCATCTATCGTAGTGTGTTTCGCGCGCTGCTAAACCTACCCAATCTAGTACACAAATTCGCGCATAACGGCAGCGGTCGGCAGCATTCGTGGCCTGGCCTGCAATGGTGTCACCTGGCGGCAGGGGCAGCGGTACGGGTCTGGGAAGATACAGAAAGAAGGGGAAGAGAAGAAAAGAACCCCAGAAGGATAGCAAGAACCCCTGGCGCAACCAGCGCCAACGTAAAACAAAAATCTCAGTGGTAGTCCATCTTCCTAGGAAGATCAGAGATGATAACAGTACAGGCATACAGTGACCAAGGGTGACCCCCCCTCCGGCCGCACCGGGGACAGCAGCTGTAGAAGTCTTCATGTCACCTCAGGGTCGCTAAGGGGCCGTGCCTGCGCAAGGACCGTCGGCAAAGTCTCGAGGGCCTCCTGCTGCCCTTTTGCGATTTCCCCAGGATCCGGTCTCTGCCTTCTGTTAGGGCGGCGCCGGCTTCTCTGTTGTCTCCAACGGGGCTGCGTGTCGCGGGAGCCCCTCTCCGGAACCTCTCCACTTTCGTCGTCATCTGGGAGCTCGATCCCTAACACCTTGCCAGCCTCCACCAGGGAACGGAGCTGGAAGAGTTTGCCATCATGACGGAATATGAGGCGAAATGGATGCCCCCAGGAGTAAGCGATGTTGCGCTGCCGGAGCGCCTCTGTGATTGGGCGAAAGGCCCTGCGCTTTTGGAGAGTGAGGGCGGCTAGATCCTGATATAAGACAGGTGTCTGATCGCGGAACTTGGTCGGGTGTTGCGTCCTTGCTTTCCGGAGGATCTCCTCCTTAGTGCGATAGTCCTGAACACACACCAGGATATCTGCCGGTGGGGCGGTGGCAGGGCGGGGAGGGCCCACTCTGTGAGCCCTGTCCATGCGAATGTATGTGTCTCGGGGGTTGCCCAAGATCTGGTTGAATAGCTCACGTACGAACTGAAATAGGTCTCCTGCTTCGGCATTGGAGCCCACCCCCCTGATCCGTACGTTATGCCGGCGAGAGCGGTTCTCAAGTTCCTCTAAGTGGGACTGAAGGTCCACCTGCTGATCGTGGAGGCGCAGCAATTCCTGTTGCACAAAGGAGAGCTCCTCATCTCGTGCGTCGCTTTTGTCCTCCAAAGCCCCCACCCGGTCGACGACGGAGTCCAGATCCTTCCGGACATCTTTGAGTTCCGCAGTGAGGTCGCGCTTCACCGTTTGCAGATCATCTCGCAGGGCCGAGAACAGAGATTCCAGGAACGCCCTCGTGACCGGTTCTTCCCTGTGAGCACTCATGGATGGCGAGGACGTATCCGCAAGCTTTGCGGCATCCGAAGACACCCCGCCCTGGGGGCTTGCGAACAGCTCCTGCAAGGACTTGCTTTTCTTTCCTCGGGTGGATGCCATCTCCCCGCTTGAGACCCCCAGGGTGCGCTGGACGCCAGCTGCCACAACACCCGCCCACCTCTCTGTAAGGAGCACCAGCGTCAATAGGGCCCGCCAAAAATGTGCAGCCGTAGGCCTACGGCCTGGCCCCTGTCCCTGTGAACATTGCGGGCTCCCAAGCCACCACTCTGCCTTCCTGGCACACCAAACGGTCCACACGCAGGCAATAGGGGGGGGGACAGAGCCCCAATCCCGTCTCCATGCCGTCACCGACCTCCTGGCCCCACAAGACCCGCTCGGCTATCAGCCCCCGAGTTCCTGGGGGGCCCGCTCCACGCGCGGGCCTGCGCTGCACCACTCAGCTGGTCAGCGTGGGGCAGTTGTCTCCGGTACCGGCCTCTTGGGGGAGCTCACGCAGTCACTTTTGCCACCGGGGCCGCCCGCAGCAGAGTGGGAACCTCCCCTGTTGTGTGTCGCAGGTCCCGCACCTTCACACCCGCTCACCTTCGCACTCCAGGGCACTTCGAAGCAATGGCGGGGTCCCAAGGTAGGAGCCGGCGGGGCGCAGATCACCACAGGCGGCCTCCCCAGCCGCCACCTCTACAGGAGACTCCAGTAGGCCCGGGCCCCTGCACAGACCCGGCCCCAGCGTCCGGTGCACTGCAGCCCTCTTGTCGACACTCCAGGGCAGGGATCTCACCGCCAGGCCAGCTCCGGTCCGCCAGCCGCTGCCGCCCTCCGCTGGGCAATGCGCTCCGGTCACGTGCGGACCGCTAGCCGCTCCATCGCCAGACGACCAGGCAGTCAAGGAGCGCGCCCGCCGGCGAGTGCTGCAACCTGAGGCCGCGGCTCCGGCTCACGCCGCAGGCCTCACTGCGTACCTCCTGTCAGCCCTCCGGTGCAGGGATCTTGCCGCAAAGCCAGCTCCGGTCCGCCTGCCGTCGCCCTCCGCTGGGCAACGCGTTCCGGTCACATGCGGGCCGCTCCTCTCACCCTCGCCAGTCGCCCAGGCAGTCAGGGAGCGCGCCCGCCGGCGCGTGCAGCAACATGAGGCCGCGGCTCCGACTCACGCCGCAGGCCTCACTCTCGCAAGGGCAGCCGTCCCCGTCTGCTCCTCTGCCCAGGTCCGGAGCGCCGGTGCTGTGGGGAACGCCAGCCTCTACGGGCTTTTCCGGGTTAATCTATGGCCCCGGGGCGGCGTTGGACAGCCTGAGGAGGTGCTATTCCGGGACGGCCGGCGGGAGAGACGAGAGGGAACGTCTCACCTCGCCGCCATCTTGGCCACGCCCCCCTAGTTTTTTCTTTAATATAAATTACTATTATATATTTTTACGATTATTTGTACGTGTATAATACATTTGTTGTCATTTATAATTTTACTTTGAAATGTAATTTTGTATTAAGTAATGTTTTATAAAGTTATGTTTATATTTTCAGCTTTTTGCAGTTAAATTAATATTGTTGATGCTATATATTATTAAATATATTCATTTTATTTTAATAAAACTTCTTTATCTTTTAATTTTTAATTATAATAATGTTAATTACAATTACATATTTATACTTATCATTATATAATTGTTATTATGGGCCACAATATTTTTTAACACAATGGGGTCGATTCCGATTCGGGCCGGAAAAAGCACCGACCGACTCGGATCCGGAAAAAATACCGACCGACACGTACCAGTGGCGCCCGACACGCCAAGTACGATGCAAGCCGCGATAAATCCGACCGACACGTCAGGAAACCAAGCCGACCGACCGAGCCGCTCGGAAAATAGCAATCCGGCCGGAAAAACACGCGAATCCAACCGACCGACACGCACCCGGAACAAATCCGACCGAATCGTACCCGCCAACTCCAACCCGCAAAGTACGATGCAAGGCGCGAAAACACGACCGAGTCGGACGGAGGACAAGCCGTACGACCGACACGCATACAAAACCGAGCCGAAGCAATACAATACACCGCGACCGACGCGTACGCAGCATACAAAACTGCACAAACACAGCGTGAACGAAACGGAAAACACCGTACGAGACCAATGCAGGGTCCGACTCGGTCACAAGAACGTTTCCAACATACACAAACAGCACAAAGGAAAAATCAACCAAAAAAAGGCCAAACAAGCAATTACCAAGCCAATAAATACTGGGGGGGTGGGGACAGAGAACAAAGACACACCCACAACTCCACCTATATAAAGGACACAAATCACTACCATGAGCCTTTGCAAATGCCATTTCACTGCCAGCACCCAAGAGAAAGCAACCACACACCCACAGCTCATCCCTCACACAAGCCACACACCATCAGCACACCAACAAATACCTACCTCACATACACCCAGCAAAACACACACTCACACACCCTCACCTGCACACCAACACACACATCACTCACCATCACCACCCATCACCATGCCCCCCAAGAAGAATCCCAAGTTCCTAGATTGTGAATTGGAAGTCCTGGTAGACGAGATCCTCAGGGTGGAGCCACAGCTGTTTGGCACTCTGGTCCAACAGACCCCCATGTCGCAGAAAACCAAGATGTGGGAGAGGATCATCAACAGGGTGAACGCACAATCATCATGTCGGCGCACAAAGACGGACATCCAGAACAGGTGGTATGACGTGCGCAGGAGGGTACGGGACCTGCTGAAGATAGACTACAGCAACAGCCAACAGACCGGCAGTGGCCCTCCTGCCAAGCCAATATACCTCAGGCCCTGGGAGGAGAAGGTGCGGGCCATCCTTCCGCCAGTGAGCGTATATGGACTAGGAGAACATCCCAGAGCCTGGTGAGTACACAACAAATGTACACAATAAACTGCCACAAAACACACACATCACTGTCAAGGGGAGAGTCAAACCATGCACACATAGCAATTACACAGCAACTAGAACAGAATCATCCCAAAATGTGTATGTCAGTCAGATAAACACAACACATGCCATCAAAAAAGTCACATCCAACTGTGCCAACACATGTACAAACACAACCACAACTACAGCTAGGCAGTGGCACAAATAGAACTAACAAACACATCCACACATGTAGCCACCACAACAACACCAACACACAGTGAAGACCACTCAAAGGAAGGAATTCTGTGTACGCTGGCCAAGTCAGTGTAGCCAATAGCATCATGGGAGTCGCAGTCACACATATTGCCCCCCCCACAACTGTCCCATCAACACCACCATGAACCATGCGCACATCACAGGGAGTGGAGAAGGACTCACAAGATGGCTGACACTGGCAACTGCTGTGGGGAGCACAAGGCCCTGCTGGCAACTGTGCACCAACAAACAGCAGGACACCACTGACTGACATCCTGAGAGACAACTTCCACTCCCTGCAATGCAAGCACGTTCCATGGTGGGCTATCTGGCTGGCTGGGTGGGAAGGGGGACTTGCAGCACTGACTATAGTCACCAGCACCTCCCCTCACACCCCCCAACACAAACTCCACAGTACCCACCTGGTAGAATGCAATGCCCTCCATCCTAACACAAGATCCCACAAAGCACCACCACCCTGGGTTATGTTGTGTGAAGCACAGGGACACTCTTGGGACTCTTAGCCAAACAACTGCCAGGACAACACTCCCAGCCATCCTGTCAGCACAGCCAGCCCACCCCACAGGGAAGCAGAGTCAAAAGGAAGGAAGCATGGGCATGCTGGGAAGGGGGTGGAGGCAATAGCATGATGGGAGACGTAGTCACAGACATAGCTCACCCCCACAACTGTCCCATCAACACCACCCTGAACCATGCTCACATCACAGGGAGTGGAGAAGGACTCACAAGATGGCTGACACTGGCTACTGCTGTGGGGAGCACAAGGCCCTGCTGCCAACTGTGCACCAACAAACAGCAGGACACCACTGACTGACATCCTGAGAGACAACTTCCACTCCCTGCAATGCAAGCACGTTCCATGGTGGGCTATCTGGCTGGCTGGGTGGGAAGGGGGACTTGCAGCACTGACTATAGTCACCAGCACCTCCCCTCACACCCCCCCAACACAAACTCCACAGTACCCACCTGGTAGAATGCAATGCCCTCCATCCTAACACAAGATCCCACAAAGCACCACCACCCTGGGTTATGTTGTGTGAAGCACAGGGACACTCTTGGGACTCTTAGCCAAACAACTGCCAGGACAACACTCCCAGCCATCCTGTCAGCACAGCCAGCCCACCCCACAGGGAAGCAGAGTCAAAAGGAAGGAAGCATGGGCATGCTGGGAAGGGGGTGGAGGCAATAGCATGATGGGAGACGTAGTCACAGACATAGCTCACCCCCACAACTGTCCCATCAACACCACTCCTGAACCATGCTCACATCACAGGGAGTGGAGAAGGACTCACAAGATGGCTGACACTGGCTACTGCTGTGGGGAGCACAAGGCCCTGCTGCCAACTGTGCACCAACAAACAGCAGGACACCACTGACTGACATCCTGAGAGACAACTTCCACTCCCTGCAATGCAAGCACGTTCCATGGTGGGCTATCTGGCTGGCTGGGTGGGAAGGGGGACTTGCAGCACTGACTATAGTCACCAGCACCTCCCCTCACACCCCCCCAACACAAACTCCACAGTACCCACCTGGTAGAATGCAATGCCCTCCATCCTAACACAAGATCCCACAAAGCACCACCACCCTGGGTTATGTTGTGTGAAGCACAGGGACACTCTTGGGACTCTTAGCCAAACAACTGCCAGGACAACACTCCCAGCCATCCTGTCAGCACAGCCAGCCCACCCCACAGGGAAGCAGAGTCAAAAGGAAGGAAGCATGGGCATGCTGGGAAGGGGGTGGAGGCAATAGCATGATGGGAGACGTAGTCACAGACATAGCTCACCCCACAACTGTCCCATCAACACCACCCTGAACCATGCTCACATCACAGGGAGTGGAGAAGGACTCACAAGATGGCTGACACTGGCTACTGCTGTGGGGAGCACAAGGCCCTGCTGCCAACTGTGCACCAACAAACAGCAGGACACCACTGACTGACATCCTGAGAGACAACTTACACTCCCTGCAATGCAAGCACGTTCCATGGTGGGATAACTGACTGGGTGGGTGGGTTGGTGGGAAGGAGGTCTGGCTGTCAACCAAACACAATCAATGCAGACCATGTTCACACCCCAGAGAATACATAGAAATGCCCAAATAATGCAGGACAATGTGCCACACCAATATCAACCCCTGACTGTGACAACTTAGGACAATACAATGTACAGGCCCGCACCCCGAGGCACAGTCACAACTGTCAGGTGTGTCAACCACTGATGCCTGCAGAAACATGACATACATTGTTTGTGTCTCCCAAAAACAGGTGATGATAGGGACACAGCAGCAGACGCTGAGGAGTCCCAGTCCCAGGCTCAAGAGGATGCCGAGCTCACTGGCGTCGTACAGCCTCTGTCCTCCTCGGACGATGAAGAACAACCTGGCACATCCGGTGCAAGTCAACATGCTGCACCAGCAGGACCACCAGCTGCAGCACCAGCAGGTCCACCAGCTGCACCCCCTGCACCCACCCCTCCAACGACTGTCACCACGAATACCATCCCTGCCGACATGGACAGAATAAGGAACAACACCAGCGCAGTGACCCTGGACCAACCTGGGGCCATGGACACCACCACCACCACCAACCCCCAAGGTGGACCAGGGTTATCTGTGCGTGCAACTGCACACACTGCACATGTCAGCAGGGGTGGTGGGAGGGGTGGGAGACAGAGGTCGCTGCTTGCAGACGTTGCTGGTGTGCATGAAGACCCACAACTGGTACGCATAGCTGATGCGTACCAGTCCAGCACCGGAGAGCTCAGCCAGGTAGTGGGGCTCCTCAGAGACATTAAACAGCAGCAGGCTGCCCATCATGCCCGCTTGGACTCCCACATGTCCCAAGTGGAGTCACACATGTCACGTGTGGACTCCCACATGTCACGTGTGGACTCCCACATGACCCGCGTGGAGTCCAAGTGGGATGTACTACATGAGATGACGGCGGTGCACAGGGACATTTTACAATGCCTCCGCCAGATGAACAGCAACCAGTCCACACCTCCCTGTGTGCCAACAACATCTGGTACCGAACAAACTGCAACTGCCACAGGGAGGGAGGAGGACTCTGGCGGAGAGTCCCCTGCACCGCAGCAGCCTGCACTTGAGGGCCCCCCCAAGAAGAGGGGTCGTCCGAGGAGGGGAAAGTGAGAGGCTGATGGCCAAGCGCAACTCCCAGGAAGCCTGAACCTGTTCTGGATTTTCGCCTTTGTGCACAGACTGTTCACCCTGTTGATGGCAACACTACTCCCACACATTGCATGGGGAGTATAAGTTGGAACAATGTGTCAGACAACAGTGGCCCCGATACTGGGGATCCTGTCTACCTGGACTTTCTATTCATCTAGGAACTTGGGATTGCAAGATTCATGTACAGCACAATCCATCCTATGCACTATTATCACAATAAACACACTAATACACCATACTTGCCTCTGTCGTGATTCCAACGTGGGTGCTGTTATGGGGATGATGAACTGCAAAATTACACAGTGTATGCGAACTGCAACAGCAAGGACAACACAGGCATGTGAGTACAGGCAACGTGACACATATGAGGGAGACACACCACCAGGGCTACACAACACATACACACCTAGGCCATCTGACTCATTGCCTACACTGATGTTGCCAGGGAAGACGGTGCAATGCACAGACACCACACCCATTCCCAGTTGTAGTCAAGTAGCCCACAGGTGCAGTAAGCAAATGGCAGTCAAATGTGTGACCACAGACAACGCACATCACTAAGTGAAGCACAGGTTTATTACACAGTAGCAACATGCCGTAACCACTACAGATGCAAGGTAACCCCACCTGGTAGCGGGCACACAGTCAACAACTGTAGACAGAAGGAAGTCCATGGGTGTGGCGCACATCACCTGTAGGGACACAACAGCTACCAGCCTGGATGTGCAATCACGTCGTCGGTGGACACAGTTCACCAAACGAATCTGAAAGTACCCTGTGAAGGACAGAAATGACACACAGTCAAAAGCAATGCAGTACAGGACAGAACAGCAAAACTCATGCACAATACATGTTACAAGATACCCACCCAGAACCAAGTTAGCATGTCAACACTGTTGGGGAGTACAGCCCACCTGTCACCACACATCGCAACACACATCCTGTCAAGTAGCCCATGGACACACTCCAACAGCACCAGAGCACCACCCACACATCATGCCAACTCACATCATTCACATGACACCTCAGGATACTCACATTCAGCTAAAGAAGTTGGTGATGAGCTGTGTGCGGACATCACCATCACCATCATCATCATCATCGTCACTGGCATCGTGGTCCAGGCCAGGATCCTCCACAGGTGGCGGATGTTGGTCATCGTCATCCTGGATGAGAGGCAACTCCTTCCGCACTGCCAGGTTGTGAAGCATGCAGCAGACGATGATAATCTTGCACACTTTCGCAGGGGCATATGGGAGGGACCCTCCGGTCTTGTCCAGGCAGCGGAAGCGGCTCTTCAGGAGACCAAAGGTCCGCTCAATCACTCTCCTGGTCCGACCATGTGCCTCATTGTAGCGCATCTGGGCAGGTGTCACAGGGTTCCTGAGGGGTGTCAGCAACCACGGCATGTTGGGGTATCCCGAGTCACCTACGGACAGACAAGTGCACATCAGCTGACTTGGAAAAGTGGGCGGAATACTACAGATCAGATCACACACAATGGCACAAAGTCAGTACACACCGACAAGCCAGGCACGCTGGTTCTGCATCTGTGCCATCAACCTGGGGATGCGACTACTCCTCATCACAAAGGCATCGTGTGCTGAACCAGGGAAACGGGCACACACGTGTGTGATGGTCATGTCTGCAAGACACACCACCAGTGCATTGACCGAGTGGTAGTGCTTGCGGTTCCTGTAGGCCTGCTCCTGGGCCTGTGGTGGTACCAAAGCCACATGTGTCCCATCAATGGAGCCAATGACATGCGGCATCCTCCCCAGGGCATAAAAGTCACTCTTCACGTCAGTGAGTCGTCGCAGTCTAGGGAAATAGATGTACCGGTTCAGGAAGAGCAACATTGCCGCCAAAACATCGCGGAGCACACGGCTGAACATGGTCTGTGACATCCCACCAGCAGATCGCCACAGTATGTTGGAAGGTACCGGTGGCAAAGAAGTGTAGGGCTGCCATCACCTTCACCTTGGGGGTCAGCGCTGTAGGATACGGCCGGCCAGGCTGCAAATGTGGGGACAACTGCACTGCCAAATCCTCAATCAGCTGCCTGGTGAAGCGGTACCGTCGGATGCTGTCCCGTTCCACCATCGTTGCCAGGTCTGGGAATGGCCGATGGACAGCAGGAGCCCTGCAGTGCAGAGGAGAAGTAAGCAAGATCGTCAGTCACCCCACATATGCGGCATTGAACACACTCAAGATCCCAACATACATCATCATGAGGCACAACTACATGAAGTGTGCAGTACCGGAACGACATTTATGGTACATACATGGCCAACATCTGTCAACACGGTCCTACAGGTGGCATCAATTTGTCCCAGGTTGGCCCATTGGATATCATGATGCTGTGTCACAGTCACCCCCCAGTGACATGTGAGGACAGATGTGCCCCAGGCACCACAGCTCAACGACAGGCACATTCCCAGGGACCCTGTAATGCCACATGGACACTGGCATCACCTGGAGTATCATGTGTACACCACAACAAAACAAACATGACCCCCACAGGTAGTGGCCACACTTGCCATGGCAGGAGAGCCATGGACGTCTGTGACACACACGCACAACATCAGAGTCCATGCACACACAACGTGGATGTGGAGACTGTCTCCCATTGTGCACATGAAATCAGAGACATTGTAAACACTACATGCACAAAGACTGTGGAGGGCCATCACTATTGTGCCACTGGGACACCCTGGCTCAAACATACCGTCCCACATGGGACTCACGGGGTATGTGACATGACATACACAAACACCACTGTGAAATGTGACCATGGCACATGCACAGATATGAACAGTTGCACATCACAGTGGTCACGTACACGTAACACCCAGGATCCTGTCCCCATTAACACGTGCACAGCCTGGGGGTGGCTGCCCACAGGTGACACCCACAGGACAACATGTACACCAACATACACACAATAGGAAATGCAGCCTTACATGCCTTATGATAAGGTTTGGACAGGCTGTCGTGATGTAGGTGTGCCCCTCACTCCCTGGGAGCTATCTGTGGCTGGCATATGTCCATCTGAGACAGGCATGCTGACATATGCCAGTCACATGTACAGTGATGCGTTGTACTGCAATGGACCGATCGGTGCCTCCGGCCGGCCCATTGCATTCAATGTGTGCGGGTACGCGTTGTACCCCTGTGCGCGTTGAACAGCAATGGACCGATCGGTGCCTCCGGCCGGCCCATTGCATTCAATGTGTGCGGGTACGCGTTGTACCCCTGTGCGCGTTGAACAGCAATGGACCGATCGGTGCCTCCGGCCGGCCCATTGCATTCAATGTGTGCGGGTACGCGTTGTACCCCTGTGCGCGTTGAACAGCAATGGACCGATCGGTGCCTCCGGCCGGCCCATTGCATTCAATGTGTGCGGGTACGCGTTGTACCCCTGTGCGCGTTGAACAGCAATGGACCGATCGGTGCCTCCGGCCGGCCCATTGCATTCAATGTGTGCGGGTACGCGTTGTACCCCTGTGCGCGTTGAACAGCAATGGACCGATCGGTGCCTCCGGCCGGCCCATTGCATTCAATGTGCGGGTACGCGTTGTACCCCTGTGCGCGTTGAACAGCAATGGACCGATCGGTGCGCACCCATTGACAATGGGCTTGCCTGGCAACGGACGCGTTTTTGAATATTCGAACGAGTCGGTTGCTGGAAATTCAGTTGGTCACCCACAACAATGTTGCAAAATAATGTATGTCATGAAGTTGAAGATTTGAAGGATGCTGTGGGCGTGTTTTGGTGCTGCTATTCCATGGATTGGCCAGATTCAGAAGATGCAAACGACTTGGACCTATCACTTTGGACACAAGGGACAGTATCTGCCTCTCCAGCACATATATATTGCTGCATGTTCCCCTGAGAGCCCACTTGCCTGCACTACATGCTCCAGGACGACATCTGCCACTGCACTGCTGCTGTCTCTGCCCCTCTGGACCCTGCAATGGCACGTACTGTGGAGAGAGCCCCAGCCTTCAGCCTTGAAGAGAACCAGGCCCTGCTGGACAGCCTACTTCCACAGTACAGCAAGCTGTATGGGACACCAGGGGAGCAGGTGAGTGTTCTGTGCACTGCCTTTCTGAATGTGCATTTTGTCTGACTAGCAAGGCTGAGAGTCAGCACACCACTGGCTAGCAGGCTCACTGAGTAGTTGTCACCCCCCATAGTGTGTAGTGACTTGCACTGGACAGGTATGGTGCAGTGACAGTGCTTCTGAACAGGGTTTTACTCCCCATGCTATGATACCATGTAGTGACTTCTGGAAAACTGTCCATGGGCAGCCGTGCACTGCCTGGGTACACCATGTGCCCCTGTGATTGCGACATGTATATGCAACTGTGTCATGCACGGATATGTTGCATGTGTAGTAATGTCCTTATCACTTTGTCATCCTGACAGGCTTCTGCCCATCGGAAGCATGAGATCTGGAAGGACATCGTCCGGGCTGTCCGGTCCGTGGGGTCTACCAGCGCCGGATCCGCAACTGCCAAAAGAGGTGGCAGGACCTTCGGGGCTGGACCCGGAGGATTGCACGGGTCCAGCTGAAGCTGTCGCCTCCTCGCAGGAGGGGCGGAACACGGACCCTGACCCCCACATGCTCAGGATCCTGGCGGTGGTCTTTCCAGACCTGGATGGGCAGCTGAAGGCCAGAGAGCAGCAAGGAGGGGGTGAGTCAAAGACTGCACTGTGTACTCTGTCTAACATGTTATGTGCCCTCCTCGGGCCAGGTTGAACTGCCACAGTACAGCAGTCATGTTGTCCAGGAGCCATGTCCCTCTATTGTGCACTGCCCACTCCTCATCTGATACCCAGGTGTGGCCCTTACATGCAGGGAATTCTGTCACTTAGGACTGTGTCCTTGCAGTTTGCTTGACTCAAGGTGGGAGACAGCATCTGTTTCCCTGACTCTGTGGTGGGCATCATGGGTGGGTCCATTGCTTACACAATGCCTGTATTCTGACATGTAGGGTAGTGTCACAGGTCTCCCATATGTCCAATAGGTATGACCTGGACAGATGAGGGTTAAGAGGATGTGTTGTGGGGGGATGTACATGTGCACTTGTGCAGCTCCAGGACTTGCATTCCCCATGACCTACTATTGTGACACAGTGCAGAGTGTTGTTGTCTGGCTGCAAAGTCATACATCACTGAGACAGTGATGTATGACTTTGCAGTCATGCCTCCGCCATGGCATGTGTCTACTGATTGGTGATCCTGCAGGGGAGTGACATGTGCTACATGCACACCATAGTGGCGCTGGCTATCAGGACATGGGTGCATCATGGTGTCTGTCGCTGGTATGCATCACATGCATTTCCTATTTGACTCTGGGCATCCCTTACATCCGTAAACCTGTACTGACTCAGTGGCAAGAGCTGTGATGTGTCCACACCGTGTCCTCTGCACTGTCCAACTACTGTGTACTTGGTGCATGTGTCAACACTGGGGTGTTGCAATCCAACAGACACCAGACAGATGGGTGCAAGGCCATGTGGGATGTGAGTGCCATGCTTGGCATCAGACTGACAATTGACTTCTCCTGTTCAATTAGTGCACTTTTAGCAATGTACAACTAATGATGCCAGGGCTTGCTCTGGGATGTGCTGTGCTCACAGTGGTGTGTGCGTTATGTGCAGGTGACTGATGTCTGTCTGTTTCCCCATTGTTTGCAGATACATCCACGGCCACGGAAGGGGACAGCTCCACGGACCAGGAGGAGCCGGAGAGCCAGACTGGGTCAGCAGCCGAGGAGTGGTCGGAGGGACCCAGTGGCACGGAGGGCGAGGGGAGCCACACCGAGGAGTCCTCAGCAGCATCCACCTCAGCTGAGGACCAGAGCAACTCGGAGGATGACTCCCTTGTGGAGGCGGGTGTCAGCAGCCACCACACCCCAGCTAGTGTTGCTGTCCCCGCCACCACCAGCACCACCACCGCCCTCCCATCGGCTCCCATTCCCCAGGTCCGTGGAGGCTCCCATGTCCGGGAGCGTGTCTCCTTTGGGCCAGGCACCGCACCCCCTGCCCCTGTGTCCCCTGCTGCCCTGAGTGAGGAGTCTGTGTACCTCCTTCGCCAGCTCCATGTAGGGCAGACAGCCATGCTGAGTGTCCTCCATGCGCACACCGCGCTGTTGACTCAGCTGGTGTCGTTCATGGAGGGCATCTCATCGGGCATGTCTGACCTACAGAGGGGCAATAGGTCCATGGACTCCTCCCTGACGGCAGCAGTGTCCCTCCTCAAACGGTCCCTCACCCCTCCTGCCTCTGCTCCATCCACACTCCCCAGCACCTTACCCATCCCAGGCACACACACACTGGCACACACCAGCACACACACATCCAGCACACTGACACACACGCCAATGACAAAACGCACACGCAAGCACATTCAGGGGACTGAAGCCAGACTCACAGGGGATGGGGCCCTGGAACACACACACGCATCCACATGCACTGCGCAGTCCTCAGTTCCCTCTCCCTCCAAAGCACCCTCCCTTGCCTCACCTGCAACCCCAAAGTCACAGCAGCTCTTCCTCTGTGACCTCGGCCTCTTCCCCACCGATGAAGCTGCTCCAGCATCCCGGGGAAGAGGAAGCCCACCCACACGGAGCAGAGTGCCCCTCGCCCCCGGACACCCTCCCCCAGGCGCAGACGGACTGAGGCCCCCACCCGCAAGTCCCCCCGGAGTGCTAAGAGCAAGACCCCGCCACCGCCCTGCAGCTCAGGCACAAGGTCTCCGTCCTCCATCCCTCAGGCCCCCACTGCACAGGTGCCCCCACCACACCCTGCCCCAGGTTCCCCCACCCACAGATATACCATCCCCAAGATGCTCCGGCCTTCTCCCCTGCCACTTGCTCTCCCAGCACCACACCCCCCGCTGCGCTTGTCTGTGCCACTGATGTGGTGAGGGTGTCCTCCCCCTCTGTCCAACCCACCTTGCCTGTTCCCCATTCTCCTCCCCTGGAGGTAGGCACTGCAGTGGAGTCCACTACCGCCCTGTCTGACTTGGGCACTGCAGTGGCGGACCTGTCCACCCCATCTGCAGGGTCCACTGCAGTTGTGCCGGCACCCAC